>CAOJBK015042535.1:0-11272 GCA_948294925.1 Codiaeum variegatum
AATTCACACCAAAATTTGAGAGGAAGTTTAGATTGAAGAATACTTCTTCAATCTTAAACTTATTTTCAATAACCCTTGGGAAGGGAGTGTGATGGAGCATCAAAGTCCAAAGCCATCCTCAAAGTCTCAAGTTCTTGAATAAAGAAGCAAGAATTTATTCATTTTGGTGATTCCAATGAGAAAGGATTCTAGCTTCTTGAAAGAGCTAGAGAACAAGCTTTTGGGAAAAGCTAGGTATGTCTCAAGCTAGAGGCTTCACATTTGGGGAGCTTAATGAAGAAGGGCGAGAGGTATTTTATACGTTTTAAACCTTCTTCATTTCTATTGTGTTTTGCACAATAATTGGAAAGATCCTTGATGTTGAATATGGGTCCATTTTTTGTTTATTTATTTGTTGAAGAGTTTAATGAATATCTAAACCAAATCATGTCTAAAGTATTTTGGCATGGCAAATGTTTTATTAAAAAAAAATGAACTATTACTATTCACACAGTAGTACTGTCCAATTCTGGATAGCATTTGGTCTTTCGCTACGCGACTCCGTATTCGCCCTTTATTGAGGCGTTCCATTATTGATAATATTCTTATTACTGGGGAGGTTGTTCATTTTTTAAAAGAAAAAATAGGGGTAGGGGGGTGGGGTTGCTATTAAGCTTGACATTAGTAAAGCCTATGATAGGGTTAGTTGGAATTTTTTGGAATTGGTTTGAAATAAATTAGGGTTTTGTGAGAAATGGATAAGATGGATGTTGTCATGTGTGAGGACTGTGAAGTATAGTGTGTTAGTGAATATGGAAAAGGTAGGTACTATTATTTCTAAAAGGGGGCTTAGGCAGGAAGATTCTCTATCTCCTTATTTGTTTATTTTTTGCTTTGAAGGGTTGTTAGCCATATTGTCTAAGGCTGAGGGTAATGGTAAAATTCAAAGGTGTAAAGTTAGTCGGGGTGCTCTTATATATACTTATTTGTTTTTCACTGATGGTAGTGTGAACCATCATTTTTACACCATCAGATCTAGCCCATCAATATGAACCCATAAACTTAAACCAGGCTTAAATAGGACTCAAAACTTGCTCAAAATAGAAAAAACACTAAAAATTGGTCAACTCGACTTGACCCAAGCACTCTGCTTATGAGTACAGTACTCTGTGTATGCACAGAGCCTTCTGCTCATGGAAAAGGTTTTACTCATGAGTAGAGTCCTCTTCTCTTGCACAGGAACCTCTACTCATGCACAAACCTCTTTGCCCATGCATATAAATTTTGAATTTTCAGCCCCATTTCTCTATAAATTCGACATTTTGGCATAGTTTTCCATAACTTTTTATACTAGAGAACACGCTTCAAATTTCTAAACACTTTTCGATATGTCAAACCTCTGAAATTGTAGAGACTCGATCCAGCTTGATTAAACATTATGATCCTCCAATTCCACGCCATCGCAAGCCTAAGGTAAACCCTAAAACTTTATTTTTAATTTTATTTTATTTTAATCTTGAACCTGACTAGGATTCCTATATTAAAAATTCATTTTTCTTAACCAAATCTATACTCAGTTAATTATTTTATAATCTAAAATTGATTAGCTTTTAAATAAAACTTCCACTTTTATCAAAACGACCCCCACCCTTCACAAGAAGGGAGAATGACATGGAGTTTGATCCCTATTCAAAGAAATATGCCAGTAAGCCTTGTTATATAGGTTTCAACTCCAAAATGCCTTTTTTTCCTATCCTTCTATATAAAAATTATTTTTTTTTCATGTTTTATACTTCATTATGTAAATTTGTTGCTATTTCACTTTTTCTTAACACTTTTGTTAGTATTTCTTTTGCTTTTGTTAATTTTGTTATTATTATTATGTTTTATTGAAAATGAGAATGTGTTCCCTTCATATGCTTCATAATTAGAGGAAGGATCCGTCATTATGATCTTTTTATATGTAATTAATTTTTCTATTTCTTTTTATTTTGCTATTCATTTTATTATTGTTACTTTGGGGATGTGCTCCCTCCCAAGTACCATTTTAGTTAGAGGAGAGACCTATGTTGTTTCTTTTCTTTATTTTATTGCTTAATTTACTTTATCACTTTTTAGCTATCATTCATGCTTTATATCTGTCATGCATCATATTTACCTATTTTATATGCTCATGCACCATTTTTATCTTATCATGCATATACAAAATCAAATTTTAAACTGAATCTGAATAGTTTTTATCCAAGAGTAGAAAAATTTGCATTTTTCTAAAATAGATTAAAAGCTAAATTTATGGTCTCTGAATCCGGCTTTGGCTCATTGATCAAAATTTAAAATTTCCATTATGGTAAAATAAATAATTTTTATAGAGTTAACTAATTTAGTTTCTTAATCACCTTGAAAAATTTCTCATTTTTCTTAAGATTAAGTGGCAACTCATAAACATACATGCACCCTACACTATAACAGACCTAGTGGGTCTTTCCATGTGAAAACATTGCACACAACCGATCGCGAATACACAATCCACCGAAATAGGGTGGTTTCCTTGAGTAAAAAAGATCAAGGATCGTAGGTCATATTCAGGTGAGAGCCTCATAGATAGTTTTTTTTTTTATTCTTTAAGGTTGAGAGAGAGAAGGATAAAGTGATTTAGGAGGTTCTTAAAAAGTATGAAATTATGTCTGGAAAAGTTGTAGCTTAAGGTGATGTTTAGTTTAAATGTAAGGGTTAATAAGCAATAGGAGATAAAAGGGTTTTTGGGAATTGAAATTAGTTTAGATATGATAGATACTTAGGTTTACCATCTTTGGTTGGAAAGTTAAAGAGATGGTGTTTAAATTTTTGAAGGATCAGTTATGGTGGAGGATTGAGGAGTGGAGAAATAAATTATTATCTAAGGTAGGAAAGGAAGTTTATTGAGTCGGTAACTCAGGGTATTCTAACTTATTGTATGAGAATCTTTTTGTTACCTGACTTTATATGTGAGGAATTGGAGAAAATGCTTTACTCTTTTTGGTAGGGTTCTGAAGATGAAGGGAAAAGAAGGGTTCACTGGCTTAGATGGAGTAAGATATGTAGTAAGAAGGAAATGGGGGTTGGGTTTTTGTGATCTCTAAGCTATTAATCTTGTATTATTGGAAAAATAACACTGGCATCTCTTGCATAATCCGAATTTCTTAGCATTGGGAGTTTATAAAGATAAATATTTTCCAAGAGGGGTCTCGTTTAAGTTCTACTCTATGTAATAATTCTAGTTTTATGTGGAGGAGTCTTTAGGTGGCTAGAGATGTGCTTATTTTGGGTTGTCGATGGAAGATTGATAATAGGAAGAGTGTGAGGGTGTAGGGTGATCTTTAGGTAAGAGAAGGGGAAAATTTTATAGTGGTAAGTAAAAATGTAGAGCTTTAAGAATATGAAAGTGAGTGAGCTAATTGATGGTAACACTACAGAGTAGGATGGTGAGTTGATAAGGGGACTTTTCTATGATGAAGATATTAAGAGAATCTTAAATATGTATATCCCAAGGTGTGATAAACAAGATTGTTTAATTTGACATCATACTAGGAATGACATTTATTCTTTTAAATCGAGTTATTAGGTTTTGAGAGGGGTTAGGGAGATCACTTAAATTGTGAGGAAAATTTGAGTATTGGGGAGAGAGGGAGAAGAGTGAGTTTTAGTGAAGGTTGACAAAAGTTATGGAAACTCAATGTTCCTCCTAAGATTAAAATTTTTTTATGGAGGATTTGCAATAATATATTGCCATCTCATTATAAGATTAAGGATAAAGGTATTAATGTCCCTTTAAAGTGTGTATTTTGTGATCATTTCATTGAACATACATATCACATTTTCTTTAAATGTAACTATGCATAAAGTTACAGGTCATATTTTGGCCTTGGTTCTTTGGATATTGGAATTGATTCAATGGAAAATTGGGTTGTCAAATTTCTTATTGAAGAACTACTTAAAGAAAGCATCAAATGATCGCTTTGTTTATGGAATATATAGCAATAACAAAATTTGAAATATTGGTAGTAGTAGTTACTCAACCCACAACAAACAACTAAGTTGTGATTGAGTTTCTACCTTGAATGACAGGTTGCTTCAACGCCTGCTCCTATAATTAGCCACCAGCAATGATATGTTATTTGGAGGTAACCAACTTCAAGCTTTTAAAAGTGTAATACTAACGCAAGCTTGGATGTGCTGAATATAAAACTAAGTGCAGGAATGATCATTAGAGGACAAGATGAACAATTTGTGGCAAGTAAACAACAGTGTGTGATGTTTTCAGAATTAGTAATGGAGGTTGAAGCAATTGTGATTTATGAGAAAATGAAATGGGCTTACTCTCTTGGTTACATGCATATGATTTTTGCAATAGATTCTCAAATCATGCTTACCTTTTTTTTTAAAAAATAAATTTTCCCTAAATATTTCTGATTTAGAATGTGTTAAAGTTGATTGTTTAGCTTTTCTTTATAATAGAGATTTCTCTATATGTTTCGAGAGAAGAAAAGCGAATGTTCCGTGCATCTTTTGCTAGAGAAGCTCATTTCAAAACTCATCCTTTAGTTTCTTTTAGTCTGCCTTTAGTTGTCAAAGACATTGTAATGTTGGATCGTGCTCTTTTGTTTGAATGAATTCTTTAACTGGTTCTAAAAAAAAAAGATCTTTGAAAATATAATAAGGATAATGAGAGATGTAATAAATCATCATTATATTATATAACATGTTTGATTACATTATTTAACAATATAAAATTAATTTGATTAATGTGATTATAAATACATTATATAATCAATTAGCTTCAATTTAATTTAATGCTCAATACACAGTCAAATATATGTAACTATGTTTACTTCATTGTACTATATTTAGTTATTTTTTAATTAACTCTAATATTATTTATATTAATATTTATAATTATTTATTGGTGATGGGACTATGATGACTAAATCCAACTAATCACTAGTAGTCAAAATCATGGTCACTAGATTGCAGCAGACAGTAAACAGAATCCAAAATTTAATTTTATTATTATAATTATTGAAAATAGTATTTTGTAGTATTTTTAAATAATTCAATTTATAATTTAATGTATATAATCATTATATATAAATTAGTATTAAAATAAAAATATTGATTTTATTTTATTTTTTACTTACCATGTAATGACTATCATATTACATTGTATTATAATTTTCATTGCATTACATTATTTATTTTGCATTATATCCAACTAAAGATGGCATAATTATGTTAAGAATTTTTTTTAAAAAAAATTTACTAGCAATTCATAACATATTTGTATTATGATAGCTTTAAATAAATAAACACACTAAAATAAATATACATTAATAATACAATAATTTATATTTTATGAAAAATTATGTTTAATTTTGACTATATTTTTAATAAAAATATATAAATATCAATTATAAAAAAATTATTATATAAAATTTGTATTATTCGTCTTAAATATAATGTTTGTTTATACCACCCCTTTCTGGGTCTGGGCTGAGTAAATCCCATTAGCATTAGTAGCTCATCCACAAAAGGCTATAAGCAACCTCTGGGCCTAATATGCCCTTCTGTCGCGGCCTAAGTGAGACACCCACCGCCTTAGCACTATTATGTCGAAAATACCCTTGAGAGGCACTAGAAATAGGAAACGGTTCAGATTCTAAGAAAGCATCTAATATCACACTACTCAATTTAGCAAACTTGCTTTTAAAACCAATTCTAGCCCGGAGCTGAATTGAGTGATGCTAGAAGCTGCCTATATCTCACCAACCTTGGTTGACGGTCCTTAACTTGTATATCAGATCCTGTCCGAGTACGGTGATGACCCTTAGCCTATATCCAGAAGATGGCAGTTACATTCAACGTCTAAACCCCTGCTAGGACGAAGTTGACGACTACTCAGCCTACATATAGAAGCCTGACTAGGATCTAATCAACTCGATTATTTTTCTTTTTCTTGCCTGTATTTCATTGTACTTAGTTGAATAATAGAAAATTATAAAAAAAAGATATTGTACTGCTTTATTAATTATTAATATATAAAAATTCCAAAAAAGAGATTATTATTTTCGTTGCATATCTGGGTCGATAGTCATTTCTGATATTGAGACCCATTAAACAATCTTAAGACTTTATGAATGGGCCATTCTGGCATAAACACCTTTTTGGAACGTCAAGTGGGGCCCTTCTTAAAATAGAAAGTATGACTACGTAACTAATGAAATCACTACTTTTGAGAACTTACAGAATGACCAAAAGAACAATCGAGTTGACCTTGCACTTATCAATCCTAGAGGAGAATTTAAGACTGAGGAAACTGGAAATAGGGGACGGGAAGATTCTAAGAACCCTAGCAGTGTGATCGAGATAAGCGATACTCTGTTTGATAAAATCCCTTGTACTCTTCTGAGGGCAAATACCAAGCCTATCAGGACCGTGGGTGATCTAGGCTATAGTAGAGACCTTATGCCACCTAAACCTATGGTCTTATGCTTAGCTGATTTCACAACCTTGGGTTCTGCCATTGGGCAAGCCAACCATGATATGTTCACTAGATTGATGAATTAGCTTGATCAAATTTTGAAACCTTTTATTGAAGAAAAATAGTAAGCTGAGGATGAGATAAGGATTTGGCAAAGGATTTTAGTTCTTTAGTCAATAACTTGACTGAAATTCTAGATGACCAAAGGGATGCAATGATATCGTATGAGCTAAGCTCCAAGACAGAATCATGGGACTCTAAATATGAGTAATGAAAAAAGGTTCTAGCTACAGTATGAGATAGCTAGGTGAAGATAAGCTATCAATCATGAATAAGGAATACCATAGGAATCTAATCCACAAGACAATCATGGTGACTTGTATTCTCAATGCTATGATGAGTATGAGAATCCACTACCTCGACCACAAGAACGTGTTCATCATGGCTACCAGTGGAATGATGATGATTTTGCTAGAAGGCCGCAGTGATTCGGGGTCCAGATTAACATACAACCCAAAGATTTCCATAGAATCTCATCCCTTGAGTTGGTTGCCAATATGTACCCCTTTACCTAAGGATACAAAGCCTAAGAGTTTACTTTGTTCTTAGGAGAGGAGAATGTGAGCACCAAGGAACGCATATCTCAATCTACAAGTGCAATGTCAGGAAGTACCGGGTAATGGTTTCCTGAAGCTAAGGTTGTTCGGTCTTTTTTTAACCAAAACTACCTTCAAATGGTATATAATGTTAAGCTTGAATTCTATACAGAACAGAGATGATATGACAAGGGCCTTCTTAGGGGAATTTTAATGTTCAAAACCATCGATCACACTTACGGATCTAGTCAAAATTGCTCAGTATCTTAGAGAATCAATTGAAAAGTACTTATCCAAATTCAAAAGAATGAAAACCTAGTGCTCAACTATTGTGGCTGAGCAGGAATTGGTAAAGCTAGCTTTTGGAGGAATGAATAACATGACCCTTCGCGAGCACTTCTAAGGCACCAGGTTCTATGACTTTTATTATTTTATTGACAGAGTTACAAGTTTTGAGCAATTTTTAAGGAAAAAATAGAAGAAGGCATCTACTAAGGGATCCTATTTTAAGGATCAAGTGGTCCTTGCCACCCCCAAGAAATCTCAGACTTAGATGAAGTACTGAACTGAAAGTAGGGAAACCTTATGAATGTGAAATGCTGATGAATCCTATACCAGTAGCCAAGAAGAAGGCCGAGACAAACAAAATAGCCAAGGACTATTCCTTTGACATTGCTCAAATTGAAAAGCTATTTGACACACTATTGAGGGATGGGCAAATTGAGCTAAGTGCTGGGCAGGTTATTCCACTATTAGAGAATTGGATAAAAATGTATTATAAATGGCACAACTCTAATCATCATTATACTAACAATTGTCTTAGTTTCAAGAATGTCCTTTAGAAGGTAATTAAAAGATGGTTGATTAAAGTTTCCACAAAGAACAAACACCAGGCTGTTAAGATAGCTCTATTCCCAAACCAGAAGTCTACTTGGATAAATATTTGGATGGTGAAAGTGACTTCACTTGGCCAAGGATATCAGAAGCAAAATTCTCCTTTAAGGCCGAGGGAGAAGGTAGACTTATTAGAGAAGATAGAAAGAAAAAAAAACAATTCAACAGACAGACAATCAAACTAATTCTTGCCTGATGTGTCCAAAGTGTAGATCAAAATTTGAGATCGTCCCTAAATGAACACTCTTGAACTCAGAATTTAGTATACTTGAAAAGAGACAAGTGATCTAAGACAATCATGAGAAGAATCTGGTTCACCAATGGCTTCAATTTTGAATAATGGACATATTAAAGATATTATATGGTTTTATGCAAAATCCATTAGAGCTCAGCCTGAATCTAGCAACTGAGTGCTTAAAAATTTTAAGCCTATGCCAATAAAGCCAGGAAAATGGGAGCAGCATGAGCCCAAAACAAGTCCGAGCATGTTCTCAAGATAGGGAACAATCCTAAACATAAGGGCAGGGATTTAACTTGGACCTAGAAATGCAAGTTGTAAAGGCAGTAGGCTGCAAGATTATAGTAGGAGGCAAAATATGACCCTAAGAAAAAAAGAAGAGTTGACGGTAAGAAGAGAAAAAGATAAGTTGAAAAAAGAACAGTATTGGGAAGCCCGAGAATATATGTAGGCTAAGGAAAGAGAAAAATGGCTAGCTAGAAATAGAAAGTTATATGACTGGGTTAAGGATTAACTTACCAAAAGAGATGACAGGCTCTTAAAGGAGGTTGATGACCAAGAAACAAGGGATGAAGAGAAGGCTATGACACTAAATAGGAAGTTATGGGTCTGAGGCAATGGGAAGGTTGAGGAGAAGGAAAAAGCCTTAGTAAATATTAATGGGATGCAACATGAAGTATATCTTAAAAAGCATTCAAAAAAGGGAGAAAGTTCTCATCCAGTAGTCAAGGAAGTGAGTAGTAATATGGTTTCTGTTACACCTATCCTTGTGAATGATGACATGAGAGTTACCCTTTAACTTGATGACTTTCAAGACAAGCCAAGAAATTAACCACTTTACATTGGACATTTTGGAGGTCGAGCTTATTGAAGAAGGTGAAGTTATACCTCTCTCAATTACTATTGAAACCCCCAACAACATTTGTCCAATCATATTCGACTGCTGTATGTGAAGGGAGAGGAAAATGACATATCAGCCAATAGGATCCTAGTAGATAATAAAGGAGGGGTGAATATCCTACCTCTAAAGACATTGAAAAAGTGGGGACTTACTAGTGATGATCTTGAAAGGGCCGAGCTTTCTCTACATGAATTTGTAGGGGGGGGAGACTCTGCTGAAAGGGTTCATTACAATACAATTAAAAGTCGACCAAGAAACTCAACCAATAGGATGTTGTATTATCAATGCACAAGTTAATTACAACTTATTGCTTGGATGAGATTAGATCTATAGCAACTTATGCCTCACATCAAGCTTGCATTAAATGCTTATCATCTTCAGGGGGGAGTATATAGAGATTGTGAATGCAGATCCTAATCCATTTGGGTAGGAAATGCATATGACTGATGCTGTATATTACCAGCCAAATATGTTGATGCCATCTTTACTAGAGCTAGAGAAAAGCTTAGAGAGAAAAATGATTTTGGCCGAGGAAATGTCACAACCTGTCTCTGTAGGGCTAAATAATGGTAATAAACAATAGTAATTTTGATGGATAGTGCAAAAATTTCAAAAAGGCAAAATGAAGTGATTAAGAAGCTCTAATGTTTGTTTAAAGAGCATATCTGTTCGACTGAATGTATCTATGAATATGACGAGAAGGATCCTTCAGGTACTTTAGGCCTCAAAAATATTAGGGTAGTAGTGAAAGAGCTAGAAGAGGAGCCAATTGAATTTCAGGATTGTCTGAAAGAAATCAACCTTGGCATAGAGGCTAACTAATAGCCAATTTTTACAAGTGCAAAGTTTAACCCAGAGTTTAAAAAGAAACTTATTGATTTCTTGTATGAGTACAAGGATTGTTTTTCCTAGAATAATGATGAAATTTATAGGCTAAACAGGGCATTGGTGGAACATAGGTTGCCCATCAAACTTGGATACAATCCTTTCAAGCAACCAATGAAAAGGATGTTAGCCAAGATCGAACAATTAATGAAATAAGAAATTAAGAGATTATTGGTCCCATGATTTATAAGGCCTGTAGTTTATGTTGAATGTCTATCTAATATCATCCCAGTCATCAAGAAAAATGGCAAGTTGGGGATTTGTGTAGACTTTAGAAATCTAAATATAGTCACCCCAAAGGATGAACATGCAATGCCAATTGCTGATATGTTAATTAACTCGACAATAGGAAATTCAATATTAACCTTCATTGATGGCCATTCTAGATACAATGGATCAAGATAGTTAAGGAAGATGTTCACAAAATAGCATTATGATGTCCAAGACCGATTAGAGCTTATAAATGGGTTGTTATGCCATTAGTTCTAAAAAATGTTGAAGCTACCTATCAGAGAGCTATGAATGCAATATTTCACGATTTCCTTGGAAAGTTTATGGAGGCATAGAGGTCTAAATTAATGATGTGGTAGTTAAGCCTCAATAACAATAGCAACATTTGGCCAATTTAAAACTAGCCTTTGAAAGAATGAGGGAATATACGTTAAAAATGAATCCCCTAAAATGTGCTTTTGGAGTATCGGCTAGAAACTTCCTTGGATTCATGGTGCATTAAAGAGGGGTAAATTTTGATAAAAATAAAGCTAAGGCCATAATAGAGGTAGCTACACTGATAAACAAAAAGGAGTTGTAGAGACTCATTGGTTAGATAAATTTCTTAAGAAGATTTATTACAAACATAGCTAGAAAACTTCGACCATGGAGGCCACTCTTGAAGGCTAACAATGTTAATGGTTTCTTATGGAGCGATGAACGTTAGAAGGTATTTGAAGAATTGAAGCAATACCTAATAAAACCTCTAGTAATGACCCTTCTTAAACCTAGAGAGCCATTGATTCTTTATATATTGGCCTTTGATGATACAACTAGGAGTATGTTGGATCAAAACCAAGGGGGGATTTGAAAGAGCAATTTACTATCTCAGTAAAACATTGGCAGAGGTAGAAGAAAGGCATATGCCCATAGAAAAGTTGGGTGTGGAATTATACTTTTTGTTGTCCCAATCTTGGGCACCCAGACGGGGGAGGGGGGGGGGGGGGGGGGGGGTGGGGGGTGTAGGGGGTTTAGTAAAATTTTTTTATTAAGCA
>CAOJBK015044076.1:0-12276 GCA_948294925.1 Codiaeum variegatum
TTTCATTTTCATCATCCTCCTATAACCACCAAGCGGTAGTGGTCTTTTGTCGCTCCTCTGGAATGGCATTAACATAGTTGGGTAAATTGTCTATTGGTGAGGCTTGTAGGTACTCCAAAATTTGCCCAACATTAACTTCTAGATTGTAAAAAGAGGTTTGTTGGCTTGCCAAAACCTCATCTATGCTCCAAAATCTACTATCAGCGGCTTCCACTATTTTCACAAATATCTCTTCTAACCTACGCGCTTCTTGCTCATCATCCCCTAATGTGGCCTTTACCTCAAATTGAGTTGGGGAGGTATTTCCCAATACAATGCTTTTGTTTAACACATCCTTCCCCCAATTCTCTTTAGACTCCATGAATCTTTCCACTGCAAGCTCAAGGGATGATTTCTCTTATGCTCCCCATCCACATTCATATGGGAAATCATCTTGACAGATGTGTCCATTATTGTGGTAATGATTTCCCAGATGTCCCTATTCTTGATTCAGGTAGGAACTCCATTGTTGATTGTACTAATCATCCATGGAGAGATTTTTATATAACAAAATCTTAAAACAAACAAAAAGGTAAAATAGAAAAATCAAACAAAAATAAATGAAAATAAACAAATTTAAACAAAAGACTATATCAATAATCCCTATTATATCACTAATATTGTGTACAAGTGTCCCTGGCAACGGTGCCAAAAACTTGATGTTTGCTGGGGTAACACTAGGGGTTTTACAATTTATAAAGCTCAACGGCTAATTCTACCCTAAATTTAGGCAAGTGTACCTATCATTTGGGCAGTATAGCAGTAACGAGGCCGATCCACAGAGACACTAACACAAATTCTAGCTCAAACTTAAACTATTGTCTAGTTCACAATTAACATTTATTTTAATTGATTAAAAACTAAAATTAAAATCCTAACTATTCACTAATTCCTAATGGTGTAAATTAAAGAAAATACAAGAATTAGGAATAGAGTGTCTACCTAGACTTTGACTCATATTTAATCCCAATTTCAAGGAAAAATCAACAACTCAATGAAATTTCATTCAAGCATCAAATGGGTATTCCTTCAAAATTAGATTTAACCCTTTCTCAAGTGATTAAATCCCTAATCCCTACCTAATGACTAAAGAATCTCTTTATAAACTCATTCAATTAAGCAAAGCATTAGGCATTTCAAGGAATCAAAGAAAACCCTAAGATTTTGTGAATCCATCTCTAGCAATCAAAATAAATCCATTTGCTTATGAGTGTTCTAAGCTCAATCTTTCTATCTCTAGCAAAGAAAAACCAACAACCATTACAAGAAAGCATGCTTTGCTATGTAAAGTGCGGAAAATTTCATTCAAAGACATAAATTGATGCAAAAATTCAATTCCACTAAGAAAACTATTGATTAATCCACACAAAATAATTAAAACTTGTCTAATCTAGGTAGACAAGTGATGTTTAGCTCATAATAACAAAGAAAGAATAGAAAATTAAGAGAAGAAGGAAAGAACCTAAGAAACCTATGAAGAAATCTTATTTAATCCTCTAATCCCTTGATAATCTTACTCAATCTTGTGTCCAAATTTATTAATCCACCTCAAATTTGCTCCTTTAATTTGTAATTTCTTGGTTCTTAGTGGCTTTAGGGTTTTTGGTTGAGTCCAAGACCCAAAAGACCTAGACAAACCTTTTTTTCTATAAATTTCAGCTTTATATAGGTGTCAAAGGGCTAATCACAGTTGGCTCTTACGGCCCGTGACAAGTCATTGTGCCTTTTGCCCTGGGTGAGAAACAGTGAGCTCTCACTATCCCTGTCATGGCATGTGACAGAGACCATGAGAAGCTTCTGTTTCTCTTCCCATTAATTTTTCTTGCTCTCACGGGCTTCCTCCTCTTTGTCATGGTCCATGACGCCTGCCGTGATAGGCTACTATCTCTATTCTTCAAGATTTCTCACAAGCTGTCTCACATGTCGTGAGGCAGTCGTGGGACTTGATTTTTCACTGTGTTTTGCCACATTTTCCTTTCCTTTCTAGCCCAAACTTTGAAATAGTTCCTCCTATCTTTGAAATTCATTTGATTACCTAAAAGTGGCTGAAAAAACTAAAGTAGACACATAAATTCAATTTAAAGCACAAAATTCACCAAGAATATAGGGGAAAATAATGTGTAATTTTCCAATTATCAAGCATCCATTATCCATAATCATAGAAGAACCTCAAAGATACTTGGAAAATTACATTCGGCCACTCTACATTAAGGCCGAGTTAAATGGAATCCCAACCAATAGAGTAATGGTAGACAATAGAGTAGGGGTTAATATTTTACATTTGAAGACTTTTAAGAAATGGGGGTTAATGTTTTAAGATCTTGAAAGGATTGAGCTTTCCCTCTATGACTTTATAGGAGGCAAAAAATTATTAGAAGGGTTTGTCATTAGACAACTCAAAGTTGGCAGGGAAACTCGACTTATCGAGTGATATGTAATAGATGCCTAAGTCAACTATAATATTTTGCTTGGAAGGGATCAGATTCATTCAAAATTTTGTATAACTTCAAGTATGCACCATATATTGATCATATTTAGGGATGACCATATGGAGATCATCCATGTTGACCTTAATCCCTTTGGGAAGGAGGTGTATTTCTTGGATACAGTTTATTATAATGTTAGGACTCAAACTTTATTCATGTCATCTGAGAAGATGTTGGGCAAAAAGATTGTGTTAGTTGAATAATTTTCTCAGCTAAAGATAGTTTGGGTTATTGACCGAGCTTTCTCTTCACAATGATCAATGGATAAGATCTTCAAGAGGCAAAAGGAAGTGATCTTAAAGCTCCAAAATCTATTTTAGGAGCACATTTTCTCAGTATAATGTATCTATAAGGATGAAAGTTAAGACTTAGCATCAGTCCTAGAGCTCAAGAATTTTGGGCTAGCAAACAAAAAGCTCCAAAATGATCCCATAGAAGTCTAAGATCCCTCAAATGAGATTAACTTGGGAACCGAGGCTGATCCATGGCTAATTTTTATAAGTGCTAGATTATCACCAGAGTTTGAAGACAAATTAGTGACACTTCTAAGGGAATACAAAAAATGTGTTGCTTGGACTTATGATGAGATGCCAGGGCTTGCTAAGGAGTTGGTAGAGCATAAGTTTCCCACTAAGCCATGGTTCAAACCAATCAACTAACCTATGAGGAAAATGTCAACAAAGGTTGAAGATATGATCAAATAAGAGATTGCAAAGTTTCTAAAAGTAAGGTTCATCTTACCTGCAGCCTATATAGAATGGCTTTCAAACATCATTCCTATGATAAAAAAAAATAATAATAATGGAAATTTGAGGATATGCATTCATTTCAGGAACTTGAACCCTCCAACTCCTAAGAATGAGTATCCCATGCCCATGGCTAATATGCTCATAGATTCGGCTAAAGGAAATGCCATCCTTAGCTTTATGGATGGGCACTCAGGGATACAATCAGATAAATTTTTTTGAAGAAGATATAAGCAAAACAGGCTTTTAGTGTCGTAACCCAATTAGATCTTATGAATGGGTTATGATGCCTTTTACGTTGAAGAATGCTGGGGGATACATTTCAAAGAGCAATGAATGCCTTATTCCATTATTTCTTAGGCAAATTTATAGAAGTATATATAAATTATGTGGTAGTTTGGTATCAGTAGGAAGAAAAACATTTGGTTGATTTTAGGCAATCTTTTGAAAGGATGAGGTAGTACCAACCCAAAATGAATCCTTTCAAGTGTGATTTTAGGGTATCAACTGGTAACTTTTTAGGCTTTCTAGTTCATCAATGAGGGGTGGAGATTCATAAAAACAAAGCCAAGACAATTCTTGAGACATCACCCCTGAAGACCAAGAAGGAGTTGTAGAGACTGATATGGCATATCAATTTTTTGAGGAGATTTATTTCTAATACGACTGGAAAACTTTAGCCTTGGAGGCTGTTGCTCAAAGGGAATAAGGAATTTATATGGATTAAGGAGCATCAAGTGTTGTTTGATGAGATTAAGGCATATATGACTAAGTCGCTAGTCATGACTCCGCCCAAGCCAAAGGACCCTAAGTGTTATATATCTCAGCTTCGGATGACACAATTGGAAGTATGTTGGCCTAAGAATAAGGGAGATATGAGAGGGCCATATCTCAGCATGAGCTTAACATATAAATGAACAAGTACACTACAATTGAGAAGCTAGGGTTAGCCTTGTATTTTTTTCTTACACAAAGCTCATACTTCCAGTAGTGGTAGTGGTGATAAGCCAAACATATATAATCAAGTACATCCTATTAAGGCCCTACTTGAGGAATAGAATTGGGAGGTGGGCTTTTCAGAGTTTCATCTACAATATGTACCATTTAGAGCCATAAAGGGCCAAACCTTAGCTAATTTCCTAGCACATCACCCTAGTAAAAACATCATAGAGGAAGAAGTAAACTGCATCATGAAAGGGTTTGAATGGGAGTTGTGGTTTGATGGATCAAAAATGGCAACATTGGCAGGGGAAAAAATAGTGCTAACATCACCACGGTGCACAATTACAAAGATTGAGTCTATTCTAAGGTTTCCATACTCCAAAAACTAGGATGAGTATGAAGCACTGATCATAGGGTTAGAAATCTTGGCCGAGTTGGGGGTATAGTTAGTTGATATCAAAGGTGATTCACTATTGGTAATAAAAAAAATTGATAGGAGAATATAAGTGTGAGGCACCAGTTTTGTTGCCCTATTGCAATAAGGCGATGCATTTATTAGATGCCTTTGAGCATATTTCCCTAGAGTACTCAACCAGAGCTACTAATGAAAAAGAAAACAAGTTGGTACAGAGGGCATTTAGTTATCTCCAATGGTTTGAAGAGATCTCCTTGGAATATAGACATATCTCAATTATGTACTCTAAAGGAATCGACCAGCTTCAAGAGCAAGTGGAAAAGCCCCCAGGAGTATTTGTAATAGATGTAATAAAGGATTAGAGAAATCTCTTAGTAGAATTTTTACAAAATCCCTTAATATAGATAGTGACCACCAAACTAGATTCCTTGCCCCTAATTTCTAGCAGGAGGAAGGGATTTTATAAAAGAAGTATCAAGACCAGCTTTTACTTTTTCTTAGCCCCAAGGAAGCAATGCTAGCCATGGCTGAGGTTCATAAAGAAGAGGTAGGAGCTCAATAGTCATGAAGACTCATAGATAATTGTTGCAGCAACATGGTTACTAGTGGCTAAAAATGGAAACAGATTGCAAGGATTATGCCAAGAGTTATGAAGCTTATAAAAAACATGGTCTTATTCAAATCTCGCTAGTGCCAGAGCTCCATTTAGTTATCAAGCCTTGGCCCTTCAAAGGATGGGCTATGGATATCATTGGAAAAATCTACCATCCATCCTCATATAACCATTGTTTTATTCTGTTGGCTACATAGTACTCCTCCAAATGAGTAGTGGCTGTCTCCTTAAGAAATATCACACAGAAAGTAAAGATTGGATTCATTAAGGAATACATTGTGATTAGGACAAGCCTTCCCTAGACGATTGCAATAGACTAAGGAATAATGTTTACATATGAAGTAGTAAAGAGGTTTTGTAATGAATATGGGATAAAAGTGCTACATTTGACCCCTTACAATGCTAAGGCAAATGGACAGGATGAGGGTACCAATAAAGTGATCAAAGGGATTATCTAAAAGATGATGGACAGGAATCCTAAAAAATGACATGAGTTATTAGGTGATACCTTTACTCTATTAGAACAAGTATTAGGGTAATAGTATATACCACCCCATTCAAACTTGCCTATGGGCATGATGCCATAATCCTAGCTGAGCTTAGAGTCAAGTCCATCAGAAGAAGCCTCAAGGATCAGCTCACTCCAGATGAATATGGAGATGCTATGTATAGAAACCTGGTTGAGCTAAATTATGTTACGATAGCAACTCTAGATTTAAAAAAAAAGGGTAGAAAGAGTATACAACAAGCAAGTTCGAGCTAAGGCATTCAGAGTAGAGGACCTGGTTTGGAAGGCTATCCTACCACTTGGAAAAAAATAACTTGACTTGGGAAAATGATTAGCACACTAGGAAGGGCCATTTGAAGTCAAACAAATTATGGATAATGATGCCTATAAGCTCTCGAGCGAGGATGGAACTACCCAAGGCCGATCCATTAATGGGAAGTACCTTAAATTGTACAAACCATCTCTTTGAGATCAAGTTGATCGATCTCAGTTTGAGAAAGTTTGGAAGAAGTTGAATTAATTTATCCTTTGTAAGGTCGAGTCTATAATTATTGGCTTAGGAGCCATGCATCTTTGTTATGGCTGATTTTGTTGTTTGTCAGCTAAGGCATTCTTTTTGTTCTTAAGGCCGATTTTGTGTTGTTAATTATTTTTGGCTTAGGAGTTATTATGACAATGCTTGTAAATATCAATTGAGGCAATTGATTGTAAATATATTTTGCAAAGAAATAAAAAATCTCACCAGTATTCATCTAGTGCAAAGAGAAATCAAAGACAAAACATAGATGGATATATATATATATATATATATATATATATATATATATATTAGTGAACCTTAATTTTTAAATCATTAAATTCAGCATGTTAATACGAGTCTAAGAGTTCAAACCGGGCTCAAATCGGACTTCAAACGGATCCAAAAAATTGAATCGAATAAGACCAAACCGGATTAGAAAATCGGGCCTGGAGACCTAGGCCCACAAATGCATACATTTTAAACAAAATGCATGCATTTTGACTTATAGGGTTTCTGGCATGATTCCCTATAAATTCAAACTTTTCAGACAGTTTTAAGGGTTCGAATTTTTTAGCCACTCAGTTCCAATACAAACTCACTTTCAGCCTCTAGACACTCTAAAATACTATAATTCTCACCGAATCAAATCATTAGAATCTCACAAAACCATTCTAGTTCTAATCAGTTCAACAGTTCAAATTCCTATGGTTCCAATTTAGACGGACAGACATCAGTGCTCTCTGAACACGATGGAGACTCGCTCCTAGTTCGTCAAGCCTTCTGACCCTCAAGTTCCCAAATCTCATAAGCAAAAGGTAAATTGGGTATAGTATATTCATTTTCCTTTTATTCTTGAGTTAATTAAAGCCCTTTAATCTTAATTAAGGCATGCTTTGTCAAAACTCCATTTTTTTATAAAAATGAACCAATTTAAGCCCTTTAATTTGAGTTAAGGCATGCTTTTATCAAAATCCTATTTTTCATAAAAATGAATCAAACTAATCCCTAAATTGAACTTAGGCAATTACTTCACATCCAAATCACTCTTTTTATTAATAAGAAACTAAATTGATTAATAGCCTACATTGTTAACAGTTTTATTAATTAAAATCTATTAGCTATTGAACATAAACCAGCTAATGTTATCAGAACAACCCCACCCTTCGCGAGAAAGGAGAATGATGTAGGGTTTGATTCCCATTCAAAGGGATACGTCAGTAAGCCATTTCATGGCTTCAACTCTAAAATCGTATTTCTTTATTTTATATGTTCTTTTGTTATTTCTACAATTATTATCATATTTTGTTTTCATTTGTTATCGCGATTGGTTGTACTTTCACTTATTGTCACATTGTTATTATTGTTGTTATGGATTTGTATTAGGGAATGTGTAATTCTCCCAAATCTTAGGACTGGAGGGAAGATCCCCTTATTTAAGTTATTTCATGATGTTATTTAATTTTTGCTGCTTTCTTTGGGGATGTGTGTCTTCCTTAGAACCTGAAGTAGGCTAGACGAAGGACTCCTACTTTATTTCTTGATTTTACCACTTTATGGTTTGGCATGCATTATAATCTTTTCATGCATCATATTTTTCCATGAATATCTATTCATGCATCATGTGACATGCCATGCATACACGAAAATAAGATTTTAACTACAATCACAATTTATTAAGCCAAAAGTTGTTATTAAAAATGGTTAAAATTATTTTTCTTAAAAATTGTCTTTATCAGATCATGAATCCCCAAACCTTTTTTAAATTGGGCAAAATATCAAAATTTTCCTAAAAATGGTTTCTTAATCACCATAGAAAAATTGATTTTCTTAAAGAATTAAGTGGTGACTCTGAACACTTTACACACTACATGTACACTAACGAACACATGTGGGTGCACAAATATGGGACTTGTCCACAATTACGATGCCATATGCAATCTGACCCCTTGTGGTTGGTTTCCTCGAGCCATAAACTCGAAGGAGCACTGAAAAATCCCATGTGCCCCCGGACAAAGGCTCACAGCTTGCGACTCTACTAGAGACATTTGGAAAACTAACTCAAAAACCTAAGTGGATTATTTTCTAATAAAATAATCTTTTGGTTTAAGATTGTGTGAAAGTAGATTTTCATGCATCACTTCAAATGACCCTTTATTTCTAGGAAAACCCGGATAGAGAGTAACATTGAGTAAGCTTCCTTCCTCAAGACTGCTTCATCGATAGTGAATTCATCCAACTCCTAAGCGTACCCTCTAATCCTTTTGGTTGGGATAACAAGGTCGCAGTACCGTCAAACCCATGTGAATCTCTTTGGTTCAGATGTGGTTAGGTATATCACACCTCTAGTGCTAGGGAAACTTCAAACCACCAAACTATCATGTGATGATTAGCATTAACCCTAGGGTCCACGTACCCTAATAACTCTGATTACACAAATTATCATCATGAAACCTTTTTCATACATGCATGCATGCATCACGACATCCAAAACACTGAAATTGGACAAAGTGAATTGTTCCAGATCAAACTCTAAAAAACACTTACCCTTCTCATACCAATCTGCCTTCTACTGGCTTTACATTTCTTTTCAAAAGAGCTGATACCTAATTCTTTTCCCTTCTTCCAAAGGTCACCATGTCCAACTTGGAAGGAAACAACACCAACCCTGCTATTAATGCCATTGTACCCACTACCATTGTTCCTTTCGCTGACATTGCTGGAATGTTAGCTGAAATTCTGAAAAGTAAGAGGAGGCTATGAAAACTCAATAAGAGACCCTCTCTATATTGATACAAGCCTAATAACATATTATTATGGGTAAAGTTCAAGCCATGCTGACTCAAGTTAGGATCCAGCCCACCAATCATGCCTCTACATCTTCTAACTATAGCAAGGAAGGTTTAGATGATGAAGTCATTATTCTGAATGCATAGCTTGACTGTGGAAACAACACCCCAATTACCCCTATTATGGATCCTTTCCCAAAAGGGAGATCACCCACTCCTCAAGTTTATTGCTAAAAAATACAAGGAAATGGAGAAAATTCTAAAAGCCCTGAAAAAGAAGGAGAATGTCCATGAGGTGAAAGCACTAAGTCCTTTCCCAAATGCCAGGCTTCGGCCAAAATTTCGGATGGAAAACTTTGAGAAGTTTGATGGCACCACCTGCCCCAACACACATCTCATGATTTATAATGGTACTTTACACCCCCTTGGGTGTGGAAGGTGAGCTCCTTACTCAGCTTTTCCAATAGTCACTTATTGGTGCAGCTTTAAATTGGTTTATTTAACTAGATGACTCTAAGAAACTGACCTAAGAGTGAATTTGTACTAAATTGGTAAAGCAATAGTCTTATAATCAAGAAGTTGATGTTAAAAAGTGAGATCTTGAGACACCTAAACAATTACCAAAAGAAACTTTTTCTGCTTTTATAAATAGATGGAGGAAGAATGCCACCCAAATGGTTGATAGACCAACCGTCCCAGAATAGATTGATGTCATTGTTAAGAACTTACTATTGGTGTATCGAGACAAGTTAATAACACAATACTTTCCCGACTTCAAAGCACTTGCGAATGTTGGCACCTGTCTAGAAGATGGGATTGAATATGGTCTTATCAAAGACGAAACTCAGGCCTCATCTTTCTGCTTTAAGAAAACCAATGCTACTCAGAAAGAGGGCAGAGTTAATGCAATTTCAGCCCGTATATTTCTTTAGATAGAATGAGGGAATTCACAAACTTAAAGGGATTAATGTTAAGCTATCTCTTAAAATAGTGTTTAGAGAAGGGTGCCTTCCAACCATTGGAGCCTAAGCCTATTCCTAATCCACTACCAAAGAACTTCAATATGAATGAGAGGTGTGACTATTACTAAGGGCTAGACCATAAAATTGATGGTTGCAAGGCCTTTCACCACAAAATACAAGATATCATTGATGCCAAGAATATATTTTTGCCTACTGCAAATATTGGCACAAACTCCCTCCTAGAACACAACATAAATATAATACTAAATGAATTTAAGGAAGGGAATTCTACACACCTTATCATAGATGCTGTGCTCATGATTAATTATCGCTACACTGGAGAAGACCAATCTTCTTTAGAAAGGTCTTTCTCCCCAAATTGCTCACTCCCGATTAGCCAAACTTCCTTAGGAAGGTCAATCCACAATGACTACTGTTGTGTCATCATTGAACTTAGACACTTGAGTGAAGAAATAGATGCTATTACCCAAAGTGGTAGAATTACTCAAGAGCCTATTATAATTCCATCTACAAGCCAATCAGTGGCTCAATCTAAAGAGACTCCTGACCCTAAAGAGGATCCCATACTTAAATAGTTAAAGAAGACTCAGGCAAACATTTATATTTAGAGTGTACTCATGTCCTCTTACCCTCACCGCCAAGCTATTTGTAAGGCACTGAGCCGATGTCAAACTCCAACAGACATTTCTATTGAAGCTCTAATCACTTCCATCACAAGTGCTACAAAAGGGACATCCAATTCTTTTTCTAACAATGAGATCCCGCCTGGGGGACCACACAATGATGCCCTTTACATTACCATCATCACAAGGGAGAAAACTGCTCCAATGACTTTGGTTGACAATGGGTATGCACTCAACATCTGCCCACTGAAAGTTGCAAGTTGCTTGGGGTTAAGTGCTGCTGATTTCACCCCTTCAGATTAAATTGTATGGGCTTATGATAACTCCAAGAGAGAAGTTCTGGGAGTGGTGACTCTGAATGTCACTGTGGGACTAACCACTTTCAAGGTACCATTTAATGTCATTGATGTACCATCCTATTTCCACTTGCTTCTGGGTAGGCCTTGGATTCATCAAGCCAAAGTTGTTCCATCTACTCTACATTAAAGGGTCAAATTCTTACTGAAAGATGGAATTGTCACTATTAAATAGACCTGTCTAAAAAATCTGAGGTCCCAAACACTGTTCCTATTTTAGAGATCCAGCCCAAGTTGTCGGCATATCCTTTATCCAACTTCTTATTTGTCCATACTGAGAATTTGAAAGAGGCAATTGCTCTGGATTTTGATCCCTACTACAACCCAATGATTGGAAACATTATGAAGAACATGGCCTACTTTCCTAGTTTAGGCCTTAGAATGAATCAACAAAGAGTTGAGTCCTTCAATGACTGCTTCTTTTAGCATAGGTTACAATCCAACTGATGATGAGTTTATGAAAGAGAAAGACAAAGCCAGAGAAAGGTTTGCAATTACCAAGCAAGGGGGAGACGCTAACATCCTCATGAGGCCCTATTTCAAAACTCTAAATGGATACTTTGTCAAAGAGGAGGAGATAGCTCCTTACTGTTCTTTTTCTAAACCATGGATCTGCCTTGTGACTAGCATTAGAATTCTTAGATTCGAGCTATTTTCTGATGTGAAGCTAGTTGCTGAAGATTGCCAACCTATATACTATTTAGGCCATGACTATGAAGAGAACATAGAAGCCGATCTGTTTGATGAGATTGATGTTCTAACTGACAAAGAGGAAAAATTTGACATATCCATTTTGATCAAGCCTGCCATTAAAAAGCTAAAGAATTGGCACTTTAACAATAAGCCTATTGTAGCTGCTAAATCTGAGATTGAATCTGAGTCTAGTATTAAGTCTAATCCTCATCCTCTTCTTAGTCTGATACTGATGTAACAGGTCCATTGGGCTTTAATTTTGAGTTTGATGTAACCATAGACCTCTCCCCAGTTTCTATTAATAAGACTACCAAGTTTTCTTATTGTGAGCCTATCTGTTTATTTTCTTTTAATGTTCCTACTGATGAATCTGACCTCAGTAATTTAGAAAAAGAGAATAATAAAATAAATAAAATAAAAGATAGAGTTAAAGAGCCCATAAACACTGGCACTCATGACATGCCTAAAAACACATACATTGCATCTGCATGCTCAAACAAACAGGACACTGAATCTAACATCAAGAGATTTGAAGATTGCTTCACCTAGAAGCTTAGCGACATGAC
>CAOJBK015046357.1:0-11769 GCA_948294925.1 Codiaeum variegatum
TTCATGTCCTTCACCAAAAATCTTATTCGTCGTTAGATTCTGAAAGAAACAACAATCCGGTTCAAATATAACGCGGGAATTTAAGGCACGAGTGATTTTACTAACATAAATCAAATTGAACAATAACTAAGGTAAATTAAGCACATATGATAAAGAAATTGATGGTGTTGGATTTATTGTCCCAGAGCTAGTAACATGAGATGGTGATCCATCAGCCAAAGTAACGAGAGTTGCAGTTTTATGTGATTCAAAAGTGAAAAATAAACTGGAATACCCTGTCATATGATTTGTACCACTAGAGTCAATGACCCACTTTGAAGAAGAGGTAATGAGACATGTATTAGATTTACCTGACTCAATAATGGGGGCGGATTTAGTTTTTAGTGATTCCCGATATTGAATGAATTTAGCATACTCATCTGCAGATACTTGGACTAACTTCTTTTCCTCCATACTTCAAAATCACAGCAACGATAAAGAAACAGAATTCCCGCAGCAAACACAGAAGTGTCACAGAAGCCAAATAATCTCCAATAGAAAAAGAAATTACTGAATAGAAAAAAAAATAAATGGGATTCCATGAAAACAAACCACACAGGGATGCTGGACTCAAGGAGTCGATGCTGAGAACAAGCTGTAATTTTTTTTAAACAGAACTTGGAAAAAGTTGAACAGACCTCACCACTACGTATTTTGGCACAACTAAGCAGACATGAGGCTTGTATAGATCCGAGCGAACCTGGAAGAGAAGACCGACGAGGTTTCTGTTGTCTCACGCACACTCACACGCCGGTGCATGGAGACGAGGCAGGAACTGGTAGCGGCACGTGTGGATCACACATAAGGATTTCGGCGACCGGAATAGGTGGACTGGCTGATTAGCGGTCGGCGAATCTCCCTATGTAGGCTGTGTTGATAAACGATCACTGTATACTAGTGATCCAACTTTTTGAATCTATTGTAATAGTACCAAACAGTAGACAACCCAGAATTTTTAAATCAAACCCCTAATTAGAGTTGGCTCTGATACCATGTTACACACTAATTTAGTATGTGTAATTGTTATATTATTCTAAGAATGAATAGGGGATATATATACAAGTATAGGAAGCCTATTCTAGGAAGGAATCATCCTATAATCCCTATGATTAAGGGATTACACTTTCCTAATCTGTATTGATTTTATCCTAATCTATATATACAACTTGTAACAATCCCTAACATAGTCAGGAGATTTGTATAATTTGGAGTAGAAACTAACAAATTGATTGGCAATTTGCTTCTCAGATAAAAGCCATCTCCCATTATCATCTTGAATCTTTAGAATCATATTCTTCTTCTTCTTTTAGATGGCACAGGTATGGAAATACCTGGTATTCCTATCTCTACTTTGGAGCCATAAGTCCCTTAACCTTTGTTGCCAAAATGCTTCCTCCATTCCCCATAAATCCTCTAGCTCTTTGGTCCACCAGCTAACTTTCTCAGACTCCTAATCATTCTTTTAGACTGCAATATCAATATTCTTCATCAAACCATCTATTTTCTTTCTAGTATTTCTTATTTCCTGTAAGTGCCATTCCTTCAACCGATTACCACATCTCCTTAGCTTCTAATATAAGTCTCCAAATGAATTGACTTACCCTCCATTCTCCCAAATTCTATTGATAGTATCCCTCCACTATCTATGCAATAACCGTTTCTGCTAAAAAATAAATCCTCTTCTACCATGTGGCCTTATCCCTTCTAACTCCAAACAAATAAGCTATGATCTGAGCCTATAAGTTTTTCACGAGTCACCACTGCTTTCCCAAACATTACATTCCAACTCCAATTACACAGTACCCTATTCAATCTCTGTGCAATGAAAGTCCCTCTAGTGTTCTTGTTATACTAGGTGTACGTAACACCTTTGAACCCCAGGTCTAACAAATTAGATCCATCAATCAAGTCTGTAAAGCCTTGCACCTCCCATGCTTTGAATTTCCTTCCACCAATTTTCTCAGATTGCTCCATTATGCAGTTCAAGTCTCCTATGACACAACACTCCTTCTAGTTAGGAGGTTCCAAAGCAGATCATAAGGCATACACTTTCTCTTTAAATTCCTTATAAGGGCTCCCATAGGTAAAAGTTTGAAGCCATTCCATATCTCTATCTTTCCATCTACACTTTGTATGGATATAATTCACATGTTTATCCAGAACAAGAATCTCAATGTCCTCATTCCACCATATGCATAAACCTCTAGTACTTTCAAAAGTAGGAACATATTTAGCTTTCGCAAACTTCAACTTGCATCTAATCTTTTCTAGAAACTTCATCTTTTTTTTTTTAGTTTCAGACAAAAAGACCACATTTGAACGCTTAGATCTTACCAGATCTTATAGGAATTGAATTGTTAGGGGGCATCCCAACCTTTGGCAATTCCAACTGATGAGCCTCATGGCCTCCTAGTGGCTTTGGAGGAGCTACCAACCCTTTCAGATTGAGAGTCTTCTTCAGCATTTTGAACTCCTGCTCTTGTTTCTGTTACTACAATTAAATTCCCAACAGAGGTAGAACTGGGATATACTAAACTTTGAGCTCTTTCTTTTAACTTAAACCTTCTTACTCTTCTATGCCCTTAGGCTTCCCCACTACTTGGGTCCATTTCCAATTTGGCTACAAAGCCTTCTAAAAGCCTTAATTTAGCATGCTGACTTATGTTAAGCCCATTAAAGTTTTTTACGCCCTTAAGCCCAGAGTCCAAATCCTTGTCTTCTTCACTAGCCTTTCTGGTCTTGCCATATGATCCAGTCTCATTTTCTTCCATTTCCTTTTTTTAGACTTTGGAGCTCTCTTCCCATCAATGTTTCTATATATAATAGGAAGTAACTAACCTCCTTTATGTTAGCAAATAATTAAGTGAATGTTGTGTTTTAAACGTGATTTTACTATCCTTAAGGAAATTTTCTCCCACTATATTTGCTGCATGGGTTTAATAGCAAGTTTCTCTCGGGATAATAAAAACAAAGGAAAAATTTATAGACAACAATTCTATAAATTCTTCAAAGAATAAAATAGAGAATAAGAATAGATTGTAGAGAAAATTAGGAAGTAAATAGTTTTTTTTATAACTGATAATTGAAACGTAAAGTGATAAGAATTATATAATAACCGAAGCACATGTTGGGAATAAACACAATTTATCTAAATAGATGCAAATGATTTTAAACTTTTAATTAACTGCTAGTTTACAGTTAATAAAATTAAAAATCGAAACTTAAATAATTTAGACTAACACTTAATTATTTAATTTGATTTTTTGTGCCCTTGTGCCTATCTTTGTCTATTAAATATTATTTATTTAATATTTAAATATTCTTTATTTAATAGTCAAATCAAACTTCAAATTGCCAAATTTGAAAGTTTTCCTCCAAATTCTTTTAACAACTAAATAATTTGATAATCGTCACTTTATATGCTATAAAATTTTCCTTCCCTTTTCTGATGTGAGATAAAACCACAACACATATTACTAACTATCTCCAACAATCTCCCACTCAGTTAGTAATATAGCAATCAACTAAACTTTAAGGCTATATACCCGTAGGAGATGTCTTTCAACTTAAACTTGCTATTAATATAAGCATTTCAGGACATTTTCAAAATTAATGGTTGTACAATCAATTAGACCATAATTCCTTGATTGACATGGTTAGAAAGGCCATACACATGAGCCTTACTTACTTCTCTAACTTGTTCTCCGTGAGCTTTAACACCAAATTATGGCCTTGTGCTACCGCCTGAATTCATAAACACTTACAAAAGTTGTAATTTTCAAATATTTTGACAGAAGCAACACCACTTCTAGTGTTCATATAGGTGAAGAACTTTGAAGTTGTTTTGAACTTCTTTTGCTCATAACTGAGCACTATTCTTCATTAAGAATATTTAGATATTGATCATTTTTTCGTAAGTACTATATTAACTAGATTATTTGCTAATTGTCATTAATAATTTATTAATACCTTTTAAACCTTTAATATTGCTAATTCAACACAAAGGTTAGGTTTCTATTATTAATCACTATTCAAATGGCTTTAGACCCATCACATTGATAATGCTTTTAATCATATCTATCGAGAGTCCTTTTGTCAATGGGTGAACCAAGTTCTTATTTGGTCTAACATAGACAACTGTAACTATTCCATCAGTGATCAACTATCTAACATATTAGTGTTCTAATATATTCATGTCTCAATGCAATATGTCTAGACTTTCCATTATAAATTTTGTTGAATGCCCTAGACATAGTTGCTTGACTATCATAGTATAAAAGAGACTGCTAGAAATTAACAATCCATAGTCTATCCTTTATGATTTCAAACTATAAATTCTATTATTTAGGTTTAACAATCCAATGTTTCATGCAATCATTCAACTAGAGCTTATTCTAGTTTAGCTAACACATTAATAGAAGTAATATAGAGAAAACATGCATCAATCAAAGAATTTAAGACTAAAACTTTTGAACCTAGTTTATTTTAGGATCTTAATTGAATAGTTTCAAGTTTAGACTTCCACTTTCGCTCCATCGTCCAAACCCTAATTAAACTAATTGGTGATCAAACAATCAATGTATAATCGTTAATTCAATTCAATCAAGCCGAAGTTTAACTTAATAGTAAAACTTACTGTAATTAATCATATCATGACTATTTCATGCTTTAATCCCTAGGCAATAACGAATTTAATTCATGATTGATTTAAAACACAACAAAATCACAATTATTCTAAGAGAAATCATGCTTATTACCTTTAATGCAAAGAAAACCCAAAATTAAAGCAATTAAGTTAAGAATAAACCTCAATTAAAAGTAGAAAAACCCAATCTCCTTGAAGAAATTCAACTTCAATTTTTAATAAGAACTAAATTAATGAAAAATAAAACAAAATAATAAAAACAGAAAGTTCTGAACTAAGAACCAAATAATCTAAAGAAATTGATGAATTGAGGGATGAAGGATCTTAAATGAGTTGAATGTCGAATGTGTGTGTCTAATCCTTCAATAAACTTGTTTACATAGAGAAACAAGTCATTTTGATGATGGAAACCTCAATACAAATTTGAGTTCGATCAAAAGTTAGAAGACAACTCATAAATCCTGATTTCTCGCTGGAATTCACAGACGCGTGTCCTCCTTATAAACGCGCACAACCTGTGCGTTTCAATTTTTTGCCTCGTGTGTTTCTCTTTTTTAAAATCCCTTTGAAGCATTTTCCATCCAGAAATTCGTACGGCCTGGGGTATGGCTCTGTCTCTATTTCGCACGGCCCGTGCAGTTATCTGAAATGTTAAATTCTAAGATCAATTTGATACAGAGATCGACATGGCCTAATAGCTTAATTTGTATGGTTGTGCCTTGGTCCGTGCAATAACTTTCTTAAAAAATTTTCTTTATCAATTCTCTAACTCGTTCAGGAACTTCGTTTATTTCTCAAATAACTCCATATTTCCTGAATTTCTCTAAAACACACTTAACAAACTCATTAAATTCAATTTATGGGCAAAAAATATACCTAAATGTAAAGAAAAAATGAGTAAAATTTCATACAAAACAACTCCCCCACAGTTAAGCATTTACTTGTCCTCAAGCAAAACTAAAATAATAACATATGAATTCAAAAAACCTAACTTTATTGAATCAAACTTCTAAAAAACTGAGTTAAGATGTTTCTCATTGAAATTACTTATTTAGTTTAATATCAAAATTTTCATCTTAAATCAACCTAAAATTGAATTTAGAATTAAGTTTCAACAACTTTATTAGTTTTATAGCATCATTAATCATCAAAATTTAAGCTAAATGTACGAGCAAAACTTCTTTTCATGCAATAAAATCAAATTTTAGGTTAGTCATGATGTTCATCCTTAGGAATTAACTCAATCCTTTTGACAATAACACACATATCATGCAAATTATTACTTTAAGCACATGCATTTTCTTTTTTTTTTTCTCTCTTTTTTACTTTTCATTCACATCAAGGAGACCGACTTAACTGACTTAGTCATAAACTTTTTGACGTGAAGATAAACACTTTGTGGTGCTAACCCTCGTTTACTCTGTTCATCACTTCCATCAGCCGATTATTAGCATTGTTCATAGTTCCCTTTTAATTTAAGTTTCACTTTGCGCAAAATAAGAACTTGTGGAACATGGAATTATTTTCAAAGCTCATTTTTTTTTTAGTGCAAACTTTCATTTTTTTTTCACAATCAAAGCATATTACATGAAAAATTTTTTATTAAAACCTAAGTTTTACTTAAAATTTTCCACCCAAGATCTTAATTTTTCAAGAATCAAACTGTAAGCTCAAACTTTTAATAGAAAATTTCAATTTTAATGATACTATAAAATTAGCAAAACTCTTTACTTAGAAGTTCTAGATTCAAAAATAAAAAATTTAATAAGAAAATTAACATTTTAAACTAATTAAGCAAGCAAAAATAAAAAAAATTTCACCTAGAATTTAACAGCTCAATTAAGATTATTAAGATATCTTATCATAGTCAAAACTTTATTTTTAGATTCAGATCAAAAATAAAAATCAGTACACACACACACACTTAATATACACATTGTCCCCAATGTGTAAAAAATGAATAAAAGAAAAAGAAAGTGAAAAGGAAAAGAAAAACTTGCCCATTTAAATTACTAACAACAAAAAATGTGGCTCCAAATTCGAGCTAATCAACCTGTTCTTGTGCATCAACCCAATTTGAACTAAAGCTCCATCATCATCCATCAATATATACATCAATTTGCCTCTCAAAATTCATCAAAAAGAAGAAAACAAAAAAGAAATAAACTAAAAATAATAAATAGTATTAGAAACCAATAAAACATGAAAATAAAATGAAAAAGAAAAGATAAACTGATCATCTGATGATATCTCCTCGACATCATCATCCTCATCCGAACTGTCAGATGACTGATCATTGTCTTCATCCTCAGTATCTGAATACAACTTGTATCGACTATTTGATCTTGGAGGGTCTCGATGTGGTGTGAAATTATTTTGTGCCCAAAATCTCATGCTAACACTCAAGAGCCAATCAAGACAATCTTGATTACGTCATAATAACTTAATAATATATTCATAGTCTTGATGGCCATGGTATCCTTAACTCTCAATCCTCCAAATTTGATGCTCAAAGGACATCGATTTACGATCTTTTTGCCCTTGATCACTATATTGCCCACCCAGAAGACTACGCTAATCAAAGAAATCTATTTTCTACCCTTGAACAAAGGAAGGCGAATAGGGTGGCAAATCAGAACTAGTGTTGGGTCCCACAAATATACTAGGACTTGAACTCATGGTCGAAGGCATACTTGGCCTTGACTTAAAACTAGGCCCAACCGTAGTTGAACTAGGGCTAGTAGTAGTAAAAGAAACCCTAACAATACCAACATCAATAGAACTTAGTAGAGCCAACGTAGTCGGACCAACCAAATCAGAACTAGGTCCTACAGACACACTAGAACCAAAAACAGCAGCAATACCATAAACAATAGTCGAAACAAAAGGTATAGAAGAAGTATAAAGTGGTACCTCAAGCATTGGGTCAGATACAAAAGGAGGTGGTGGTGGAGGCTTCGACTTTGCATAATCTGCATTAAATTATCAAATTTTGCTCACATCTATAAACACTGGATTCCTATCTAATGTCAAACCTTCTTGATGCTCAAAATAAAAATTTAATTTTACAGCTAAATGCGAAACATAAGCTCATTAAACTAAATACCCATCCTTTTTAGTCGCTTGGTTCATAAACATCTTAATCAAGAAATAAGCAACATTTATGAAATTCCCTTCTCTCACGTTGCTCAAAATCAGCCAATCATTACTTTGGATGTGTCCCATGCTATCATGCCACAATGTAATGGTATGGGCCAACAAATTATGCATTACTCTCATATGGAAGTCCCCGTAAGTAGTCGCTTTCTCATGGCTTGCCACAAATCTCTAATGTGTGCATGTGTACTTCTTCCACTAATCTTGCTTATTAGCTTGATTTCTCCAACAATTATGGACTCTCGATAAATCAGAAAGTCGATTTCCTCTTATGAATACAGCCCGAACAACTTAGCAAACTCCTCTATTGTATAAGCATATGACTTCCCATTCAATCTAAACTCTATCAGCTTGTACACACTATGCCTCTTCCCCTCGAACCCGAGTGTATAATAAAACTCTAAAGCAACCTCCCTATAAGCCGGCATATTGATGTTGAAGAAGTTTCTCCAACTCGGTAAATCAGTGTACTGTCTCAGCTCTCCATGTAAAGGAGTCCCCTCTAGGCTAGCCTAATCGACAAGCCAATGTAGAAGGAATGGCTTGTTGGCTAAGAATTGAAACCTAAGCTTTCTCCCATTATCTTGGAAACTCAGAATTGGATGTCTAGCAATAAAAGCATCTCTGATCAGTCTAGGCGATACAATTGGTGCTGGGAGATTGATTTCCCTTTGTGTTGGCTTTCTGCCCTTAGGTTTCCCAATTACTTTTCCTTTTCCCTTTTCTCTAGCCATATGAAAAACAAAAACAAAAGAAAAAACACAAATCTAATACGCATATATCACAAATTAGAGCCTATATCAAATCAATCCACAAATCCCATGCCAAAAGTATCAACAATGCCAAATTTCATCCAAAATAACTATTAATGAATCTTGATGCACAAAATCATAAACAAAAGCACTTTAACCATTGTTTTGAACTTCTTTTGGGCATTTAATCGAGCACATAGCATGGATTAACTAAACCACATGATTTTAAACTCAAATTCAAGTTCTTACTCCTATTATATAACAAAATCATCAATTAAATGCAATTTATCTATCCAACTCATAAGTAAGGTCCTAAAATATTAGTTCTATATGCTTAAACAATTTAGAAACATTAGATGGAACAAAACCTACAATCAATCACAATTAATTCATTACTTTAAGCCCTATATATGAACGAGAATCAAGTTTCTAATTGGAATTTAATTATATATGCATTTTAATCAATGTATTTAGCAAAAATTACAATATAAAAACCTAAAACATGTTTCTAAATAGAATACCACACGATTCAATTCAAAATTTCACCTACTTGTGAGTTGAATGTAAATAAAAGCAAAAACGTGAAGTTTGAAGCCTTTTAATTAGAAAATATACGATTGGGAAGACGTGATTATAATTTTTAAATAAGTTTTAAGTGATTTGTGTGAGAAATCATATGAGAGAAGAATAGAGGATTCAAAAAGATAGAAAACAAAAATGGATTTTTAGTTTTTTAAAAATTGAATGGGCACGTTTAAAATTCTGGAAGTGCACGGCTTAATTTTAAGAGCACACGAGGCGTGCAAAAAAAAAATCAGCCTGTGTGGTCTAATTAATATCTATTCTAGAGACTCACATGAGGCAGATATCAAAAGTGCATGGGGCGTATGAAAAATAATCAGCCCATGTGGGTGAAATTAGTTTCATTCTAAAGATTCGCACAGGGAAAATTCTGAAGGCACATGGGGTGTGTGGTGGCCCTTGCCAATCTCTGGACTAAATTCCTAAAATCTTTTTTTAATACAACAACTTGTACGTGGCAATGTACGACCCATGCCTCAAACAATTTAGGCCGTGCGAGTCTATGTACCTAACTTACCTCAAATACGCTTTTCACATGTGGCCAATGGCTAATTCACGGTCGTGCATTCCTTCGTGCATATCTCTGTTTCTAAAATTTTTCTTTGAAAAATTTCTAACTTTTGCACATTACTTTCCACACTCTTGTAGACCTATTTCGGCACTTTAGTCACCTTTTAGTCCTGCAAAATCACAACTCAAACCATACGCGTGCATTATCTCCTTATAACTATGGTTTATAAATAGAAAAATGAATTAAAAACTAACAAATCTAAAGCATCCTAACTAATTTTAGTGATTTGCCTCCCACATAGCTCTTCTTTAACGTCATCTTAGTTAGACATTACGAATGAATTCAAGGATCTTGAAGCTTAATGCTTTCAAATTCCTTGATTTCATCCAAACTACCAAAATATTGCTTTACTCAATGTCCATTAACAATGATTTTTTCATTTGTTTTAGAGTTAAGCATTTCAACAGCTCCCAAAAGATACATCTGAAGTACTTCGAAAGGACCACTCCAATGTGATTTTAATTTACTAGGAAAAAGTTTAACAATGGAGTTAAAGAGTAAGACTTTCATACCTGGTTCGAATTGCTTGCGAAGAAGCCTTGGATCAGGAATCTCTTTAGTATTTTCTTTGTAAATCCTAACACTCTCATATTCCTCATTTCATAGCTCATCCAACTCTAATAGTTGTAACATCCTCTTAGTTTTAGCTTTATCCATGTCAAAATTTAATGCTTTAATTGCTTAATAAGCCTTGTGTTCTAGCTCAGGCGATAAATGGCATGCTTTTCCAAATACTATCCTAAAAGGGTTCACACCAATTGGGGTCTTAAAGGCAGTCCTATAATCCCATAAAGCTTCACTAACTCGATTTGACCGATCTTTTCTTAAAGAGTTTACCATTTCTTAAGAATTCCTTTCAATTATTTGTTCTAGGTCTTAACTTGTCCTGAAGTTTGTGGATGATAAAGAGTCGCCACTTTGTGCTTAACACCATATTTGCTCAGCAACTTCTCAAAAACTTTATTACAAAAATGACTTCCCCCCATCACTAACTATCATTCTTGGTGTGCCATACCTACTAAAGATATTACCTTTGACAAAACTAATCACAACATTAGCATCGTTAGTCCGAGTAGGATTGCTTTTACCCATTTCAAAACATAATCAACACTAACAAGTATATATTGAAATCCAAAAGAAACGGGAAACAATCCCATGAAATCAATACCCAATACATCAAATATTTCAATCACAATAAAATTAGTAAGAGGCATCTCATTCCTTCTACCTATGTTACATACTGTTTGACACCTATCATAATGTTTGTAATAATTATAAGCATTTTTAAACAAAGTAAGCCAAAATAAACCACTTTAGAGGACTTTCTTAGTTGTTTTCCTACCTCCAAGTGTCCATCACAATGTAAATCATGACAAAATTTCAAAACACTAACCTGTTCTTCCTCAGGAACACACCGTCAAATGATTTCATCTTTGCAAATTCTGAACAAATATGGCTCATCCCAAAAATAATATTTACCACATACAAGATAATTGGCTATGTCCATAAATCATGGGGTTTTGGACAATGCAAATAATTTCTCATATGGAAATGCTTCCAAATCTTTAGGAGTGGTACATAATTCAGATTCAAAAGTGAATGGGAAAGGTAACCTAGATAAATGATTGGAAACTACATTCTCACTACCTTTCTTATCACATATCTCATAATCAAATTCCTGAATTAACAACACCCACCTAATTAATCTAGTTTTAACATGTTACTTTGTTAATAAATATTTTAGAGCTGAATGATCGGTGTAAATTATACCTTAAAGCCAACTAAATATGCCCTAAATTTATATTATGGAAAAATAATAGCTAACATCTCTTTTTCAGTTGTGGTATAATTCAATTGAGCCAGGAAAGAGTTAAACTTGCATAATATATGACTCTTAAAGTTTTGTCAATTCTTTGTCCTAAAACAGCCCCTAATGCATAATTTGATGCATCAAACATCAATTTAAAAGGCAAAGACCAACCGAGGGCAATAATAATAGGTGCAGAAGTTAGTTTCTCTTTCAA
>CAOJBK015047096.1:0-21501 GCA_948294925.1 Codiaeum variegatum
CAATCCTCAAAGTCTCAAGTTCTTAAGTAAAGAGCAATAATCAAGTATTTGGGTGATTCTAATGAGAGAAGGATTCAAGCTTCTTGAAAAGAGTTAGAGAACAAGCTTTTGGGAAAAGCTTGATATGTCTTAAGCTAGAGGCTTCACATTTGGGGAGCTTAATGAAGGAGGGTGAGAGGTATTCATACGTTCTAACCCTTCTTTGTTTCTTTTGTGTTTTTCACAATAATTGAAAAGATCCTTGATGTTGAATATGGGTCCATCTTAGGGTTTAGTAATTTGTTAAAGAGTTTAATAAATATCTAAACCCAATATGTCAAAAGTGTTTTGGATAGTAAGTATTTCAAAAAGTTTTGAAAACCAAAAACCGAGTAACATCGGATTTTTGTAAAAATAATTTTAGCACTAGACAACACTGCTAGTGTTGCTATCCAGCAATATTCTATCCATCAGTGTTGCTGGACAGTTCTGCTGGAGCTGTTATCTAGCAATCTTATGTCCAGCAAAGTTGTTAGACAGAGCTGCTGTCCAGCAACACTCTGTCCAGCAGTGCTGCTGAACAGTACTAAAATTTTGTTTCCGATTTTCTCTGTGCGACTCCGTATTCGCCCTTCAAAGATATGATAAGAACTTTTACATAGGAGTTTTACTGCTCAGTTGAGATCACTTAATACCCTGGAGAATCAGTTGAGAAATACATATCTACGTTCAGGAAGTTGAAAACATCAGTAGGGAAATATGAATTAGTGACGCTAGCATTTGGGGGCATGAATATGACCTTGAGGGAATGGTTCCAAGGGACCAAATTTTGTGACTTTTATGATCTTATTGATCGAGTCGCTAGTTTCAAATGGCTTCTCAAGGAAAAGGAACAGAAGAAAGCATCTTCATGAGGTTCTTACTTTAAGGACCAATTCACCCTAAGTACAACCCAAGACGTCTCTGACTCAGACAAAGAAGTTGAAGAAGTTTGCATTGCAGAGCTCAAATCTAGTAAATCATATGAATGTGAAATGTTGACCAAGCCTCTCCCTATGCCAAAGAATATTCTTTTGATATTATAGAGGCCGAGGAAATATTTGATGCCTTACTCAAAGATGGGCAGATTGAACTTAGTGCAGGGCATGTGATACCTCCACCCGAAGATCGGCCAAAAATGTATTGTAAGTGGCATAACTTGAGCCAACATAATACTAGCAATTGTCTCAGTTTCAAGAATATCATACAAAAGGCGATTGAAGATGGTCGATTAAAGTTCTGCTCAAAGAATAAAGCATCAAGCAGTAGAGACCACACATTTCCAAATAAAAAAGCCATTGGGATAAACATCAGAATTGTACGCATCACTCCATTCAGCCCAGGATATCACAAAACAAACTCCCCTTTAATGCTGAGGGAAAAGGTTGATCTATTCAGTGAAACCAAGGGAAAGCAGCCAACCCAACAATGTGTGCTCAATTCAAGCCTCAGATGTCCCAATTGCTAGTATGAGTTTGAGATAGTCCCTAAAAGAAAGCCACCAAGTTCACCTCTAACAACAGAGAAGCGTCAGACTTTTGAAATAGGCCATGACAATAAACCTATGCACTAAAGGCTTCAGTTCCCAAATAAAATACACACATGAGACCCACCAAGGAGTTATGAAGAAGTAGCCCAGGATCAACCAGCTTAGCACCCCGAGTCTAGTGATCGGATAGTAAAAACATTCAAACCATCTCCAAGTCAGTAATGCTAGTGGAAACAATATGAACCAAAGAACAGACTAGGTGTATTCACCATATAACAACATCCTATCATTGGGTGATTGGGGCTCACCAAAACAAAGAAACGTTGGCTTTAAAGACATCAACAAACCACAAGACTTGAAAGGGAAGAGAGGTATAACGTGGAAAAAAGAGAGGAACTCCTAGTTAGAAAGGAGAAGGCCTGATTAAAAGAAGAGTAGTACTTGGAAGACCAAGAGTAGAGAAAAGCTTATGAAAGAGGAAGATGGATGGTTCGAAATGGCCGATAATATGAGCAAGTAAAACTAAGATTGGAGAAGAGAGATGAAATAATCCTCAAAGAAGCTGGCGACCGAGCCAAGAATGATGAAGAAAAGGTAATGGCTTTCAGCAAGAATCTTTGGGTGTGGAGTAACGAAAAGGTTGAAGGTGGAGAAAAAGCCCTAGTTAATAATAATGGGGTATAACATGAAGTACTTTTAAACCGTTAGCCAGACAAAGGAGAAAGCTCACGCCCCATGGTTAAAGTAGTAAGCATCGGAAGGGTTTCGGCCTACCTATTCCTCTGGATGATGACATCAAGGTCACAATGCTTCTCGAGGTATTTCAAGCAAAGCCGGGTTAAGCTACCACCCAAAATGGGGATGTCTTGGAGGTCGATCTTACTGAGGAAGGCGAAGTGTTTCTCTTTTCAATTACCATAGAACATCTTCAATTACATCTGCCAATCACATTCAGTCATTATATGTCAAAGGGGAGGCGAATGGGATATCGACAAATAGGATTCTAGTTGATAATAGTGTTAGAGTAAACATGTTGCCCTTGATGACATTTAGAAGATGGGGACTGGACACTAATGATCTTGAAAGGGCTAAGTTATCTTTACACAATTTTGCAAGGGGTAAGACCTTACTAGAAGGATTCATTTCAATTCAGCTAAAATTCGGTAAAGAAAGTCGGCTTAATGGTTGTTATATGGTGAATGCATAAGTTAATTACAACTTATTACTAGGCCGAGACTAGATTTATGGCAATCCATATTTACCTTTAAATTTGCACCAGATGTTAATCTTCTTCAGGAGGGAATATGTTGAAATCATGAATGCATATCCAAATTCATTCGGTCAAGAAGTCCATATGACAGATGTAGCATATGATCATTTGAACATGTTAGTCCCAGCACTAACGGAACTAAAAAGAAGTTTAGAAAGGCAGGTGATCTTGGTCAAAGAAATGTCATGGGTTATCTCAGTAGGGCCAAACCATGGCTGAAAGCAACAATAATAATTTATTGATTGTGCAAATTCTAAAATGTATAAAAGGAAAAGGGAAGTCATCAAGAAGCTCCTAGGTTTATTCTGGGAGCAAATGTGATCGGCTGAGCATTTTTATGAAGATGACAAGCAATATTTGTCAGGGTAACTGAAGCTTAAGGATATCAAAATGGTAGGAATGAAGATGGACGATGACCAGGCTGAAGTTTAAGACCCCTTAAAAGAAATCAACCTCGGCACAGAGGCTGACCTGCGACCTATATTCATCAATGCAAAGCTAAACCCAGAGTTTGAAAAGAAGCTGGTGGATTTTTGAAAGAATACAAGGATTGTTCTACGTAGAACTATGATGAGATGCCAAGGTTAGATAGAAATTTAGTGGAGCACAAATTACCAATCAAACTTGATTTTAAACCATTCAAACAACCCATAAGAAGGATGTCAGCTGAGGTAGAAGGGTTAGTCAAATAGGAAATTGAGAGGTTGTTAGACACTAGGTTCATAACACCAGTTGTATATGCAGAATGGTTATCCAAAATCATCCCAATTACTAAGAAAAATGGGAAGCTCAAGATATGTATTGATTTCAAAAACTTAAATACAACCATTCTAAAAGACGAATACCTAATGTTTATCACAAATATGCTTGTAGACTCGACAACAGGGAACCCAATACTGTGCTTGATGGATGGACATTCAGGGTATAACCAAATTAAGATAGTCGAAGAAGACATGCACAAGGCTGCTTTTGCTGCTATGGACCAATTGACACATTTGAATGGGTTGTGATGCCATTCAGTCTTAAAAATGCAGGAGCCATATATTAATGAGCGATGAATGCAATATTTCATGAATTTCTTAGGAAGTTTATGGAAGTCTATATTGATGATGTGGTACTGAATTCTCAACAACAAGATCAACATCTGGCAAATCTCAAGAGGGAATTTGATAGAATGAGGGTGTACAAACTAAAAATGAATCCATTGAAATGTGCTTTTGGAGTATCGGATGAAAATTTCCTTAGTTTCTTGGTCCATCAATAGGAAGTAGAGGTTGATAAGAACAAAAATAAAGCCATAATTGAAGTAGTGGCACCAACAATAAAAAAGAGGTACAAAGACTCATCAGCTAGATAAATTTCTTAAAGAGGTTCATAGCTAACACGGCTAGGAAACTTAGGCCTTTTCTGAACTCCAAAAATGATGGAGGGTTTATTTAGACCAAAGAACATCATAAGGTATTTGAAGAGCTGAAACATTATCTTACTAGACCTTCAGTTATGACTCCCCCAAGGCCGAACGAACCATTGATCCTCTACATTTTGCCCTCAGAAGACACTATTGGGAGTATGCTAGTACAAAATCAAGGAGGATTTGAAAGTACGATCTATTACCTAAGCAGAACCCTAACTGAGGTAGAAGAGAGGTACATGCTTATAGAAAAACTTGGGTTGGTGTTGTATTTCTCATGTACCAAACTCAGGTACTATATGTTACTGGTAGTGTTTATGGTAGTAAGCCACATAGAAATTATTAAATACATATTATTTAGGCCATATCTCCGTAACTAGCTTGGCAAATGGGTTGTTGCTTTATCTCAATTTCATTTACAGCATGTTCCACAAAAGGTCGTTAAAGGGCAGGCATTGGCTGTTTTTTGGCTCATCATCCTATAAGAGAAGTATTAGAGATAAATTTATAAAAAAAAAAAGCCAAATGTGGGAGATACGGTTTGATGGTTCTAGAATAGCCACTTATGCAGGAGCAAAAGTAGTGATAACTTCCCTGAAAGGGACTTTGACAAAGATGGGATTCGTGCTCGGGTTCCACTACACAAACAACTAGGCCGAGTATGAAGCCCTGATCATCGATCTTGAGATATTGGCAGTACTGGGGACAAGATCAGTTGAGGTCAAAGGGGATTCCCTACTCATCATTAACCAGCTTACTAAGGAGTACAAGTGTGAAGCTTCAATTCTAATACCTTATTATAGTAAAGCCTCTCATCCCACAAATGTGAGCATATTTCTTTTGAGTATTTGACTTGTGCATTTAACAAGGAAGTAAATAGATTGGCACAAGGACCATTTGGAAACCTTCAATGGTTTGGGGAAATACCATTACAATTCAGGCCAAATTCAGTAATATGTCCAAAAGATATCGATCCTTTGAATGAACAGATTCAAGTGCACCCAGTAGCTTTTGTGATCCATATATCTACTGACTGGAGATGACCCATTGTTTGTTACTTACAAAACCCTAGTCAAGTGTGGATGACAAGACTAGGATAGTATCTCTCAACTTTTGGCAAAATGAAGGAATCTTATACAGAAGAAAACAAGATCTGCTGCTACTCAGTCTCGAACCAAAATAAATGATGCTGGCGATGTCTGAAGTTCATGAAGGTGTTGTTAGGGCATACTAATCAGGGAGATTAATGAGAAGATTGTTAAAACAAAATGGATACTGGTGGCTGAAAATGGAAAAAGACTGTATCGAGTATGCCAAGGGGTGTGAAGCCTATAAAAAACATGAGTCGATTCAGCATGCACCAGCTAAGGAGCTCCACACCATTGTCAAACCATCGCCTTTCAAAGGATGGGTAATGGACACAATCAGGAAGATATATCCGCCATCATCCAAACATCATAGTTTCATTCTTTTGGCGACTTATTACTTCACAAAATGGGTTGAGGCGGTTCCTTTGAAAAATGTGAACCAATAATTGGTCATTTCTTTCATTAAAAACCATATTATATGGAGAACTAGACTTCCATAGACAATTACAACCAATCATGGAACCATGTTTACAGGAGATGAGATAAAGGAATTTTGTAATGAGTATGGGATTAAGATCCTACACTTGACCCTTCATTATATCCCATCTAATGGGCAAGCTAAAGCAACAACAAGATTATCAAAAGGAATATTCAGAAGATGATTGATCGAAACCCCATGGAGTGGAATGAGCTCCAAGGTGAAACTTTATTTTCTCTCAGAACTTCTCTTAGAATGACTACTAGAGCCACCCCACTCAAGTTAGAGTTTGGACATTCAACCATGATTCCTGCATAATTGACAATTAGGTCCATAAGAAGAAATTTCCAAGATCAACTAACTCTCGAGAACTATTATGAAGAAATGATGACAGAGCTGGATAAGCTAGACTATGACCGAATTACAACATTGGATAAGATTCAAGCTCAGAAGTAGAGGGTGGTAAGAACTTACAACAAAAAAGTTCGATCAAAGGTGTTCAAAATTGAGGACCTGGATTGGAAGGCCATCCTACCACTCGGAGATAAGCAGCCTGAGTATGGTAAATGGTCACCAAATTGGGAAGGGCCTTTTGATGACAAAGAGATCAAGGGAAATGGCACATTTCGATTGTCAAATCCAGATAGGGAAGTGCATGACAGGTTAATTAACTAGATATATTTGAAACTTTACAAACCATCTATATGGGAAGGCATTGACCGATCGCAATTTGAGAGAGCAAGAGATGAGATTAATTAACGTAAAGCCGATAAATAACTATATCTATTTTTCTTAGAATAGGCCGACATTATAGCTTAGGTTCATTAATGTAAAAGTCGATACATGACTTATGACTACTCAATTATATTTAAACAAGTATATGAAATGGATCAAGGCCAATGAAATGACTATTTCATCAATTCTATTTGCAATGAAACATGTGTTTTCATTAACTAGAAAGAAAAGATTACAAAAAAGGCTAGAATATATAACCATGTAAAGAATCCAAAACTAAGCGATAATTTATAAAAAAAAGAAAAAAAGAAAAAAAAAAGAAGACTATTTTTACTCTAAAAGATCAAATAAAGTCTTGAAACGGCTCATTATAGTATCCATTTTATCCAGAGCCACGGGGAGATGGACTTCCAGCTCCTGAACTTTTTTACTCTCTTCAAATTGATTCTTGAGAGCTAACTTCACTTCCTCAGCTAGTTTCATCATATCTGTCATATGTAAAGTGCTAGCATTTTCCACATCAGCTTTCTGGGCCTTTAACTTATGCAATTCAACCTCTAGACGGGTAATTTCCTTGTCCAAAGCCCTAATCTACTTAGAAATTTTGAGATCTTTGGCATTCATCTCCAGTCCTCGGTTCTTGAGCCAAGAAACCTCCTGGTCGAGATGAGTGAGATGCTTAGAAGAAGAGTGGTGGCTCCTCTACTATCTTATCGAGGTCAGGAGAAAAGGAGTTGATGCTAGCCTAAACTACCTCTCCAATCGTGACTAAGGAAGCATCCCCAGTAAAAAAGGAAAGAGCAGATCTCAGTGATGAAATAAGGTCTTCAACTTTCAAAGAGAGCATATCTTGAACCCCTCACCATAGACAAGGTCTCAAGATGCTTCTTCATATCTTTGTCTAAAGATGGGACTTCTAGATTTTAGATCTTAGGCTCTAGCTCAGGAACTGGTAAATGAGTGAGGCTTTTGATTCCCTTGATCCACAGTGCTTCAAAATAATTCTAGAATGCCTAAAAAAGGAAAGGTTAGATGGAACAGTTAAAGTGAAAAGAGAGAAAACCAGGGGATCAAGGCATCTAACTTCTGGATCTTCTGAGGTCGTGAACGATGTTTTGACCTAAGCAGTGGCTGAGGGGATTGAACTCTCAACCAGCAAAACCCCTAAAGAATCAAGAAGGATCTCTTCAGAATTGGGAGCATGGGAATCATCCCTCTTCTTTGACCGACTAGATTTATAGGATTTGGAATGGTTGGACCCAGAGTTATGATCAAAATGATGTGAACCCTTAATTTTGTCCCTCTAGAATTTTCGATTGCCTCATGACTCTCAACTTGACTTAAAGGCTTAGGAACAAAATGGGGGTCAAAGCGGCAGTGCCCCTTACTGCATTTGGGGCAGACCCCGAAGTGAAAATTTTAGATTGCAAGGTTTACATGCAAAAATTTGCATATCCTAACATATTCTTAAGGAAAAATTCATATTTTACACTGCTAAATCTGGCCCATCAATATGAGTCCATAGGTTCAAATCGTGCTCAAATCGGATCTCAAACGAACCCAAAAAACTTAAAAAAGTGAATCAAATCATACGGATCGGGCCCCAAAAACTGGGCCCAAGCGTCAAACCCAAAATGCATGCATAAGATCCAAAATGCACATCTTTAGGTCTTACACATGTGTTTCAGTCTTACACATGCATAAGGGCCTTTAAGTGTGCATAAAGCTCAAAATGCATTCTTTTTGGCTCTTACGCTTGCGTTAGGGTCCTGACATGTGGGGCCCACTTTCTGCTTTCCAACTCATATTTTTTCTATAAATTCGAGCCTCCAGCACTCAGTTCATAACAAATTCTACATAGTGAGGAATCATGTGTTCTATCTTTAAGATTGAAATTAGAACCTCCCAAATCCTACATTTTCTTCTTCTTCTGAGCATGTTTATATTCTATGTCTGCATGAATCCATGGACCATACCAAATGAATTTCTTGTGAAGAACATCATATTCCTTTGAATTTGGAAAATAAGGGCAAGCTCCTGTACATGGATTAAAGTTCCACACTTTTGACAAAACTGTGGAAGCTTTTCATATATGAAACTGATCCATTTTCTACCCCATCATGGCTAAATGATGCTTGATGAGTTTACAACTGAGGCTATGAGATGATAATTGAAGATATAAGCTTATTCCTAATTTTTATACCAAATATGTCTACTTATTAATGCCATGACTAAAAAATCTATTCTAGATGAGTCCAATGAAGCCCAAATCTATTCTAGAAGAACTCTCTTTGTAAAGGAAGTAAAAAATAATACCCAGATAGGATTCTATCTTTTAAAAGAGATATTTATCTAATTAGGAATATAACTATTAAAGGGAATTCCCATATCAAATAAGGATTCTACAAGTAAGTCTTAGTCTCTTACATGGATTCTGACAATCCAATGCTTTATATAAAGTTTCAAAGTGTCCATATTTTGGTATCATATCTTGTTTTCTCTTTTTGGATTCTCATTATTTATTATTTTTTCTTAAAATAATTACTAACTTAAACGTCAAAGTGAGACCAAGTCGAAAGGCCTGCGTTCCCCTCTAATCGTTCTTTGCCTTGTAAGCTCTTGTTAAGATTATTTTTGGATTAATCTTAACACTACTGATATGAAGTTTAATCTCAAAATGGGTTCCAAGATAAAGGTTAACTAATGGATTAACTAACATTTGTACACAAAGGGTGCAACTTGGTTTAGAAAAAATCTCAGGAGGGACATTTGCTAATTTATGGGAAAGACTATGTAGTACATATGTGCAAACTGAAGCTCATGTTAAATGCAGATGTAATGATAAAGTGAAGATTCTTGATTTTTTTTATTAATTGAGGAACTAAGTGATGTTAATTTTAATGTTATTTCTATTTTTGGTATGGGTTGGGCAGAAAGATGACACTGGTTCATCTTGTGCAATGATCTGTAAATGAGGAGTTTGATATTTTAAGAATGGCCAAAGAAATTCTTGAGTTAGTTACTCTGTTTCCCAGTGATCTAGAATATTTAAATCAAATTCAAGTTAAACTTAAAGATGCACTAGCTGGGAGAAATGATTTGATAGTGTTAGATGACATTTGGAACAAGAATTGGTGAGTGGGATAGAATGTAGCCACCATTATAAGCTGGAGCACTAGGAAGTAAACAATAATGTTGGTAAAATGATAGGAGCTATTAAAGTTCACCACTTGAAGGAAATGTCAAATGATGATTGTTAGTCAGTATTCCCACAACATGCATTTGAGAGTGATGCACAATCGAATTTGGAAACAATTAGCAGAAAGATTGTTAATAAGTTCAAGGTCTTGCCTTTGGTAGCAAGGACTTTTAGAGGCCTTTTACAGTGTAAGTAAAGAGATTCTCCCTTCTCATTTGAAGAGGTGCTTTTCTTTTTGTTCAATATTACTGAAAAACTATAAATTTAAGAAGGAGTAGTTGGTCTTATTATGGATGGAAGGTTTGAATCAAAAACTTGAAGAAACTGTGCATATTAAAGATTTAAGTAGTGAATACTTCCATGAATTATTGTCAAGTTCATTATTTTAACGATCAAGTAGGGATTAATAATTTATGATGCATGATCTTATTAGTGGTCTAGCTCAATGGGAAACAAGAGATAAATGCTTCATACTAAAAGATAAAGTGGATGGTATTAAGTTAGGGAAAGTTTCCTTAAAAGTTCAACATCTATATGATATAGGCCAATATGATTGCTTAAAAACATTTAAGGCCCTCTATGAGGTCAAAGGTTTGAGAAACTTTTATCTTTTTTGCCACCTTATCTTGGAAAATGCTCTGACCAACTATGTTTCTTTTTAACTTATTACCCAAGTTAAGATGCTTGAGGACATTATCATTAAGTGGATATCACATTACTGAGCTACTTGATTCAATTGGTGAGTTAAAACATCTAAGGTACCTCATCCTTTATCACACCAACATTAGAAGTTTACCTAAGTCGAAAAGTTCTTTGTATAGCTTACGTACATTGTTTTAAAGAGATTATCATTATCTCAAGAATTTGCTGACAAAAATTGGGATTTTAGGCAATATGCAACATTTTGATATTACAGATGGAGAATTAAAAATAGAAATGCCATCAAGAATGAAGAAACTAACCAAATTACAAACCTTAGCTAATTTTTTTTATTGGCAAAGATAAAAGGATATAGCCTAAAATAGATGATGGAGTTAATTCTTTTCCCTAGACCAATTTGCATTTCAATACTGGGAAATGAGACTAATTCTTGGATGAAAGGGGAGCAAACTTAAAGAATAAGAAAGATCTAGATGTATTATTTCTAAAATAAGATTCTAAGTTTGATAGTTTACAAAATGAAGGAGTTGAGAAGGATGTAATTGACATCTTGCAACCATATACAAAGGTAAATGAGTTGACTATTCAATGTTATAGTGGAACTAAATTTCCAATTTGGTTAAAAGATCCTTCATTCTCTTATCTGGTGTTCCTAAAGCTTATGGATTGTAAAAAATCCACATCCTTACTATAACTTGGGCTCCTTACCTCTCTAAAAGACTTGAGAATCATAGAATGTCCAGTATATAAAGAATTGGTCCTGAGTTTTATGGAGAGAATTGCTCAAAACCATTTCCATCACTGCAAACACTATACTTTTAGACAATGAGAAAATGGGAAGTATAAATTCCTCATCTGGTTGCTAATGAAGAATTTCCCTATTTACGCGAGCTTTGGATTGAAAGATGCCCTAAACTATTATGAAACTACCAAACTATCTTCATTCGTGAATGTGAGAAGTCAATGGTTTTGCTTCCAAGAATTTCAATGCTTTGTAAACTAGAGATTAGAGGATACAAATGGTGGTGTATAGAGGTGTTGTCAATTTTAGATCACCAAACTCCATAGTGGTTTCAAATGTTTTAAAGCTCACATGCCTTATGAAAGAGCTCATGTAACGGTTAAATAACTTGGAGGATTCGAAGATCTGTCACTATGAAGTATTAATATCATTATGGCAAAATGACTTATCATTTTACCAATGGCTCACTACCCTTCATAATTTGGTGATTAATAGTTACCTAAAACTGGTTTGTTTGGTGGTAGAGGAAGATGAAGAGAATCTGCAACAAAGAAGGAATTTTGAACTTGAATATATGAAATTAAGGCATTATGAAAGCATGAGATGTTGCCTCAATGCTTGCATAACCTGATTTCTCTAAGAGAGCTAGTGATTGAAACTTGCCCAAGGCTCATTTTCTTTCTAGAGGCTAGTCTTTCATCTAGATTAAGAGTGATTTAGATTAAATATTGTAGTGTTCTAGCTCCCTTGCTTACTACAATGGTTTGTAATTATACATGCCTTCTAAACTTTTATATTAAAGGATGTGATTCTTTGATGTCCTTACAAGATTTTAGCTTTTATGTACCCTAAAAAAAGTTAGAGAGAAGTTGTTGTAAGAATTTACACTGGATGTTGAGTGATGGAGAGAGTTCATCTTAGTCAAGATACACATAAAATTGGAGAGATTAACAGTACACATTAACTACATAGAAAATATATATGAGTTACAAACTAAACTTGCTAACTAATCTACATAGAGTTTGTGTATAAATATAAGCATAATAATTCAAAAAATAAACAATATCTATTAACATGCCCCCTTAAGCTGAAAGTGAATGCGAAAGTAGCTGAAACTTGTCAACTAATATGGTGAATCGAAGATGAGAGCTTAGTCAAAATTTCAACCAACTGATCCTCTAAAGAAGTGGGTTCGGCAGTATTTATTTTCTACATAACTTATTGATGTACAAAATGGAAATCAACCTCAGCATGATGATTACATACCTAAAAAATTGGATTAGAAGAAGGAAAGAGAGCACCAATATTATTGCACCAAACATGTGGTGGTTGAAATAATTTAACACTAAACCCACTCAATAACCTACACAACCATTTAATCTCACACAAACATCAGCTACTACCTTAAATTTAGGTTTAGTGAAAGAGCAAGCAACCATTCTTTGCTTTTTAGAGTTCAAAGAAACCCAATTTTGGCCAATATAAATTAAATAGCCACCTATTGATTGTTTATCATCTGGACAACCTGCCTAGTCAGCATCTGAAAATGCCATTAACATGCTATCCACATTTTTACTAATAAAAAACTATAAGATTTAATTCTTTTGAGATATTGAATTGAAGGCTTTAAAGCCTTGTAGTGAACCTTAGTTGGAGTGTGCATAAACTAGTATAATTTATTAGCTATAGAGGAAATGTCTTAGTGAGTAATGGTTACATACTGAAGGCTTCCATACAACTGCCTGTACTTCTTCACATCATTAATAGACATAGGCTGACCTTGTTGTTTGGAAAGAACTGTGCCCACTGACATAGGCATGGCTGAAGCCTTATAGATAATCATACCTACACTCTGAATTATGTAAAAAATACAGGCTTATTAAGACAAAAGAAGGCAATTTTTGTTAGTGGTAACTAAAGAAATAGTTCAAATTTCCTAAATCATGTGAAGCAAATTCCTTGGATAATTGACCAATGAATGAATTCAATAAATCCAATTTATTACAAGTTATTATCACATCATCCCCACAAATAAACATAAAATAAGCACTATCGGATTTATTGAAAAAACAAGGATGAGTCGGCTTGAGATGGGACAAACCCTATTGATGCCAAAAAATATTCAGTCATTGAAACCATGCACAAGGGGTCTATTTTATGCTATATAACTGATTATTCAGTCAGGCATATAAGAGAGGGTGAATTAGACGATTCCAAATTTTTCTCTCTTTTTCTTTTTCTATTTCTAATCTCTCATTTGTGTGATGAGATGAATGAAAATAATTTTTGTTCACTAAATATGAAATGATCAAATGTAAATCTGGATGGTTAGATTTAAATGCATCTAAGATGCAACTGAAGCTAACTGTATTAATATCTAACTGTGCTTAGATGCACTCTGTAGATATCATCAACAGCCTGCCAATTATGCTATTAGAAGCAACCACTACTAAATATTTCAACCTAATATTTTTCAAATTTAAACATGAAAATTGATGTGCATAATATGATCAGTGAAATGGTTATCTCAAAATATACTTTTAGATGAGGGATAACATAATGAGAAATAGAATAAGAAAAGCAATTAGATGCACAATGATTTTATCCTGGTTCGGTGCTAAGACCTATATCCAGTCCTTAAGGATCACACTTTTATGTTTTCACTACAACACCTCTATTAGGTTATAGAAAATCCTTATAAACACTTAGATGTTAACCCAATTAAGGATACATTCCTCACCTAAATTCCTCAGACCTTTTTTGGCTTCTAAACAACCTCTCACCTATAGCAAGGATAGATGACCCTCACAGTCTAGTATCAAGGGCAACTATAACTCCCCCTAACTCAACCTTTCAAGCTCAATAGCCACTGAAAGGAGAATACAAGTGTAGATTTGATGTTTTACAAATAAAAATGAAAAATACAAATTCCTACATGGATCAACTTAAATTCTCATGGAATTTGCATGTGAAAAGAATTTTTAGTATGATCTTAAATTTAAGATGATATGCAAAAATATTTGGGACAATTTGAGATAGAGTTAATGCATGATAAATTATTTTCAAGTGATGATTGAGAATAAATGCTTCAAGAGACATTAAGAATATGAACTTTAATACTTCTCTTTAACCACTTCATTGACATGAGATGCTATATTATAGATTTTCATTTGGTTCATATCATCCTTAATTCTAGATATGGATGCAACATTAGATGTGAATGCATCTAAGCTTATAAATCTTTCTTTGTTTACTCTCTTTAGAATCTAATCTTGTTCCTCACAAATTTTAAAAAGATTTTCTATTTCTCTTTTAAATTTGTTCACTAGATAGGTGTCAAATCTGAGCATTTTAGTTAACATGCATTCTCATCTAAGAGCTTCATACTTTGGTATACTAAACAATTATTTTGGTTAAGAGAGCAAGATAAGTCATTTTTTATAGCATCTAAGTAAAATTTCATTTTTCATGAAATCTATATACAAAGTAATTCATTAAAGGCATTTTCAATGTCATCTTCAAATTCAAAGTTAGATGTACTTACCTCTGATGATTGACTATCTGCTTCTAACTTGTAAGCTTCAGGCTCTTCTGAATTTATCATTAGACACACGTTGGACTGCTCTCAATTATCAGATTTAGAGTCAGATGTATCAGATGAATCACTCTCACTCTAGGTCACTAGAGCTTTCTTTTCTTTATTTTTCTTCTTCTTGAGTTTAGGATAGTTAGGCTTGATGTGACCATGTTTATTGCATTCATAGCATACCACTTCTGAGCTTTCCTTTTTGTTGAAGTCTGACTTATTTCCTTTAGACTTCTTAAAATTTTTCTTCTGTTTTCTTCCACTTTTCTCATAAATTTTCTCATCTTCCTTCTGAGGGTTGCAATTTCTCCATCGCCCGATTCATTAGTTGCTTCAAGAGCTATCCCTTTCTTTTTCTTACCTTTAACCACTTGAGATTCCCATTTTGATAGAGTCATTTCATAAGTAATCAATGATCCAATGAGTTCATCCTTTGTGATCGCTTCTTTGATCATCAACACATTTACTATAGAATCCCATGTTTTTAAAAGGGATATAAGTATTTTCTTGATTTGCCTTCTTTCAAAGATTTCTTCTTCAAGAGAATGCAACTGATTCACAATGTTGGTGAATCTGACATTCATCTCTATTATGGTTTCTCCTTACTTCATATCAAACATCTCATATTCTTTCATGAAGAATTTAAATTTCGCTTCTTTGGCAAGATTAGTTGCTTCATAAGTGTTTTCAAGCTTATGCCATATGCCTTTAGTAGTTTTAAAGCTTGAAACTAGGTTGAATTTAGAAGGAATTAAGGCAAAATGTAGAATGTTCATGGCCTTAGTATTTTGAGCTGCCATAGCCCAGTATGCATCTGTATATTTAGTTTTAGCTTTAGATACTTCTATGCCTTCTCTTTCTATTATAGGAACTCCAGGACCTCTAAGGATGATTGTCCAGGCTCTGATGGTGGTGACCTGAGTAAAGTAAATCATTCTATTTTTCTATTAAGAGTAGTGAGTCTCGTGAACAGTGGAGGTCTATTCACTGACTGCCCTTCAGAAACAGTGGATGATCATGAGCCTGACTAACCATGTTGGATCTTTTCTCTTCAGACAGGTAGTCTTGATGCTTAGCAAAGACCTACTCTGATACCGATTGATAGTTTAATCAGGCATCTAAGAAGGGATGAATTAGATGACTCCAAAATTTTATCTCTTTTTCTTTTTTTGTTTCTAATCTCTCATTTGTGTGATGAGATGAATGAAAAAAAATTCTGTTCACAAAATATGAAATGATCAAATGTAAATCTAGATGGTTAGATTTAAATGCGTCTAAGATGCAAATGAAGCTAATTTCATTAATATCTAACTATTCTTAGATGCACTTTTTCGATATCATCAATAGCCTGCCAATTATGCTATTAGAAGCAACCACAGCTAAATATTTCAACCTAATATTTTTCAAATTTAAACATGAAAATTGATGCGGATAATCTGATCGGTGAAAGTGTTATCTCAAAATATACTTTTAGATGAGGGATAACATAATGAGAAATAGAATAAGAAAAGAAATTAGAGGCACAACAATTTTATCATAGTCGATGCTAAGACCTACATCCAATCCTTAAGGATCACAGCTTAATAGTTTCACTATAACACCTCTATTTCAATAAGCTAGAGAACATCCTTATACTGCACTTAGATTCTAACCTAGATAAGGATGCATTCCTTACCTAAATCCCTCAGACCTTCATTAGGCATCTGAATAACCCCTCACTTATAGTAGGGATGGATGACCCTCATAATCTATTATCAGAGGTAGTTGTGACTCCCTCTAACTCAACCTTTTAGGCTCAACAGGTACTGAAGGGAGAATACAATTACAGATTTGAAGTCTTATAAAGAAAAATGAAAAATAAAAATTCCTACATTGATTAACTTAAATGTTCATGGAAGTTGCATGTGAAAAGAATTGTTAGTATGATTTCAAACTTAAGATGATATGTAAAAATACTTGGGAGAATTTGAGATAGAGTTAATGCATGAAAAATTCTTTTTAAGTGGTGATTAAGAAGTAAATGCTTCAAGAGACACTAAGAATATGAACTTTAATGCTTCTTTTAAACTTTTGATTTTAAGAGCTTCTTCTCAACTCATCAATGCATGAACCAACCTTCTTAAAAGTAAAATGGTGGGTATTTATAGAGAGGTTGAAGATGAAGAAGGTTTTGAGGGGGAAATTTTGAATTTCATAAAAGAGAAATAATAAAATAACATTGTATTATTCAATAACTCTTTTCTTTAGAAAATATCTCTAACAGCTTCCAATCTAATGTGAGACAGACTGGTGACTGAAAGACGGACATGTCATATGAACAGTAAAATAGAGGGAAAAATCCTTAAATGCTTTTGACATTGTTGGATCTAAACCTAAGAAGAATGTTGTGAAATGTTATCTTGGAATGTGAGATAGAAAAAGACATGTACTTTTTTGTTCTGAAATTTTCAGTTTTGTCTCAAAGGAATTTTATATGAGGACATGAAAAACATGTGATGCATGTAATGCATATTTTAAATGTGATCCATTTAACATTGAATATAAATAAATTCCTACACATCTAAACTACCTAATACCTTGATTGTCTTAACTTCAAGCACCACTTGTAGTATTAGATGCATGGCATCTAATTATCTTTAGATGGCACTGTATCTTTGTTATCATCAAAATAATATTGCTAAATTAGTAAATAATATTGCTAACAATATTTCCCTTTTTGATGATGAAAAAACTTATGTAAATAAATTCACAAGAGATATATTTAGAAGCAAAAGAAAATAAGCAGTTAGCTCCCCCTAAATCTAACTCCACATATGCAATGAAATATACAAGTAATACTTCAAAACAAGTGAATTGATATGCAAGACATAATATAGGCAAGATAAATTCATTCATTGTGCATATCAAAATATCAAATGAAACATAGCATGGATTTCCCTTAAACCATGCAACCTTTTCCTAAATAAGAGTTTATATCCTACCTACTACAGCTACATTAGATCCCAACAAAGGGAAACATAAATAAAAACACAACAAAAAAATAAACACGCATCCCTACCTCCCCCCCCCTCTCTCTCTCTCTCTCTCTCTCTCTCTCTGTCAGTAGTAAAAATAGGGGAAATGATCATAATCCATCAAATAAGAAAACTATCCAAAATACAAACCCAAAGAAAATAAGTTCTGAATTCTAGAAGCATGAAAGAAAGAAACATAAAAGAATAAGTTTATAAGCCTATGCTTCTAATCATCCTTTGATCTTTAGACTTGACTGGCTGGTTTTCTTCTTCTCTTTAGCATTCTGAGTAGTGACTGTGTCTAAGGTACTCTAAGTAATACCTGTTAGAGACTTGGCTTTAGGCATTTGGGACTTCACATCTGCTACCACATCCAACAGATGCTTCCAAACATTTTCAAGGGTGGACTTGTTGCTTATAGAACATCCACTACCCCCTTTTCTTGCTAGTTATCTTCTTGAGTAGTTCCTCCTAAACTTTTTGGACCTTATTAGACAGTACAACATTGATTCCTTTTAAGTTCTCCCTAAAGGAGGATTGAATCTTCTGTAACTCTTCAAGGACAGCCTACTTAGATGCTCTTATATTTGAAAGCAATTCAATGAAATTGACAGGAGGATTTGCTTTTGGTATAGAGTTTCAGTTGTTAGAAGTTTGATTTCATCTTTATAAAAGTTTAATTTTAGTTTCTTAAAATTTTGGTTTCAATTTGTTAAAAGTTTGATTTCAGTCGGTTGTTAAAGGTTTGGTTTCATAAGAAAAAAAGTTTGGTTCAAATATTAAAAAGTTTAGTTTTAGAAATATAAAAATTTGGCAAATAATTTAAAATTGAAACCTTAAAGTGCCACAAAGATGATTTTAAATAATTTAAGATTTTTCAAATCACAAGTTTTCATTGACAATAGGCCGTTGAGCCTTTTTTTTAAAATAAAAGTTAATTTAAATCTTAACTTGATTTGAAATCGTAAGTTGCTGATTTTTTTGAATTAAATTGCAACTTTTAGATTGTTGAGAGTTTGTGTTCATTGACGTGAGTTGAGAGTCGGTGAGTTTTTTTTCCCTTTAATATAAGCCTTTAGATTAGCTTCTCATATTTAATAATCAAGGATTGATATTGATTTTTTCGTACTCATTTTAAGAGTGTACTCACAGGACCCAACTCTATATATGTATGTATAATAATGATTAACTTCAAAGTCTAATTTATCTTTGTAAGACTTATCACGGGTCGTCTATTGGAAGTCATAACATCATGTTCTTGAAATTTTCAATTTTACAAGTAGTTACAAACTCATCTTGCTCTTTATTTATTTATGGAATATACTTTTGTCTTAAAATTTTTATTCTGAGATTACTTATACCACTCTAGTTTAAAATATCAACTAAAACATCCTTATATTTTATAATTATTAATTCTTTAGTCTTTTGATCCACAATTTGTCAACTTTGTCTCTTAAAATTATTATAAACATCTTAATTTCTTCTATCAAAATTAATTTTTTTAAAGAAAGTTCTTTTTTTTTATCTTTATGTAACTTAAATTTAGAAAATTAAAAATTCAAAAAAATGATGATTTTTTAATTAGTTTTTGTAGAAATAAATAATTAAAATAATGATGAAAGGTATTCTAGTATTTGTTTTCAAGGTTTTTTTTTTTGCAGAAAGAGAGAACATAATTTAGATGAAAGTTTAAATCACTGATTCTTTTAAATGGTAGGGAATGATATCATAGTTGAATTTTTCTTTTTCTTTTTTAATTTTTTTAACGTAAGAAATGCATTTCTATTTAAAGAAAATAAAGAGATACACACACTAATAGTCACACAAGAGTTTCCATACAACAACTTTCAACAAAAATTAAAATTATATGCAAATAAGCTCAAGAAAATTGTTATATTAGTAAATCAAATCTTCAAGGAGATGCCTTGTTGTGGATTACTCTGAAGAAAATTGCTACAATTTTACTATTTTCTTAATATTCATATACTTTTGCTGCTTGGATGAGCCACTAAAAGGAGATCTAACTTTTAAGTTGCAAGATACAATAGAGGACGAGAGAGAACTAAGACAACTTCACTGTAAAAAATAAAAATAAAAACTATTTTTAATGATAATAGTTAAATTTTTCTTAGTTGGTTTTTCAAAATGGAGAGACATAAGTAATTTTAGGATTAAAATTCAAAGACTGAAGTGTAATTTATCATTTTTTTTCTAGCAAGTGGGACAACTTGGAAAATAATGAGATTAGAGATTAATGCCTTCCTTGTTAGGTTTAAACTTTATATATATATATATAAATTAGTATATTGGAGTCAGTTTATGTTTTTTCTTGGTTTTTCTTTAATAAATTAAAGTGGTAACTTCCTAAAATTTTTGTATTTGAAATGATTTTAAGGTGTTCCAAATGACATGAGATGTTCAAATTGACAAGGTTTTTATTCAACATAAATCTAGAATCCTTTTCCAAAGTTGGTGGATTTAGGGACCTTGAAAATGGATTATGGACCAGAATTCTTTAAAACTGATTTTTCAACTATTCTAACCCATTTTCATTTTCAAAAGTATTAAAATTGATTTTTCAACTATTCTAATTCATTTTCATTTTTAAAAGCATTAAAATGAATTTTTCAACTATTCTAACCCATTTTCATTTTTAAAAGCATCATATTTTACTAAAATTATGCACTTGTCCTGATGGCTCCGCCTATTGTGAAAAACTAATCTTATAAGCCACTCGTTTTCCAAATGGTTCAACCCGAGGGAACTATATAGGTCTCAAAAGGACCTATATACCCTTTTTCCTTTTGGCTATTTTGATGTTGGATAATGGGTTCACAAGACTCTTTAACTAGAAGGGCTCAGCCAGGGTTTACATTAAGGTCTATGTCCATTGGTTTGTCATCCTAAACACAATTTTCCACTTTTATCCAACAACTCTATGCCAAAACCTAAAACTTGTATTTAACATTGGTGCCCTCAAACCTTTACAATATCTAAACATTGCCTATCTTAAAACTAACCCCAATCCTTCCTTATCCAAACCAAACATAACCATACCAAGTCTTCCACGATATTTAATTAGGCAAACAATTGATCCATCCTCACTTTTTGAATAATCCAACCAAATCCATTATCCTTACCTAACCTAAAAACTAATCCAACCATACCTAAATAATCTTTACCCATCTTTACCCTTCTCACTTCATACCTAATTCAAACCATAACCTGAACCAAAGTCCATAATCCCTCTACCTTATAACCATTACTTGAATTCTAACCTAGCTTTATACCCAAACTAAAAACTTGCTCAACTCCACTTAGCCAAAACCTAGCCTCATACATCCTACAATTTAACTCAACCAAATTTCTTATTAAAAATTACTCCATAATCCCATCCATCACCCAATCACAAAACCATGGTTGAGTTTAATCAAAACCATTATCCTAAACTAAGCTAGAAATACAAACTAGCTTAGTCTTACCTAAGTAAGTCTTTATCTAACCTTACCCCCTTAATTTTCTCCCTAAAAATCAACCTAGCCTTATGTGTATTCCACCCTCATCCCATTTACCTAGTCATTATCATTACCTTTAGTCCAAGATAAACCATAGCCTAAATCCCATCCTATAAATTGCCACCTAAATTCTGATCGAGTTTCCAAAAAAGCACCCCTTAGCTAAACCACCATTCATTAGTCTAAAAATTAGTACTCAAAATCTTAAAACCCAAATATATATATATATATATATATATATATATATATATATATATATATATATATATATATATATTATAAACTATTTAATATTT
>CAOJBK015047791.1:0-17112 GCA_948294925.1 Codiaeum variegatum
TGTAAGCCATACGAATTGTTACCACTACAAATTAGGCCATGATCGTAACACTTTTTGGGGCTGTTCCTATAGTGAATGGTAATTGGATGTAGCTTGCTGCTGGGATTTCTAACTTATCCAAGGTTCTGACAAGACTTTCCAATGTTTTCAGCTCGTATCCTCTAATATCCATCTTTTTGTATGCTTCGAATGATAAGAGATTAGTGGAACTCCCATTATCCACTGAAATTCTATGCACGTTGTAATTAGCTATGATAGCTTTGATAACAATGGGCACCTCTTTCCTTTGCCTTTGATCACCTTCGACCCACTGCTTCTGTCCATTGAAGAATACATACTCAGAAGTTTCCCCATTTCAAGATATTGCCTTATCCTTTTTTATTAAATCCTGTGGACCCCTTGTCAAACATGCAATCTCTCCTGTCGTGGCCTCATTTCTTGCCGGCGGTTCTACATTCTGATTGTTCCCAACAAATCTTCTTAAGTAACCTTGTTTGATTAGTCTCTCGATCTTCTCCATCAGATGTCTACAGGAGTCTGTGGTATGCCCATGTGTGTTGTGGAACTTATAAAACTTATTGTTATCTCTTTTTTTAGGATCTTTCCTAAAGGGTCTAGGCTTCTCCCAGATGTTTTGATCCTAAAAGGCTGCGAACTCTGTCTCAGGTTTCGCATTTAATGGAGTTAGCTTGGTTATGTCAAATGCCTTCTTCAAGGGATCTCTCATCTTCTCCCCCTGAGAACCCCCCATTGTGGATCCAGACACTGCTCTTCATTGATTTTTTTACTTTTTGGAGTTGGACTTTCTTGTTCCACCTTTTGCTTTCTAGGAAACTGGCTCACCCGGAAGGCATCATCCTGTCTGACGTATTTTTAAGCAATCGCCATCGCCTCCTCCAAACTGTTAAGGAGCTCTCTGGATAATTTCTTGAAGAAGTCTGCATGCGTAGTGCATTTTTATAAAGCCTCCACAGTTCTAGTTTGGTTTAGATTGGTAACTTTAAGGGCTTCAGTGTTGAATCTGGCTAGGAAATCCCTCAAGGATTCATCCTGTCCTTGCTTCACGAGCTCTAAGGCTTGTGTTTGCATCTCCATAGGAATACTAGCAGCAAATCTCTTCATAAAGCTTTCAGCTAATTGTTTGAAATTTTCTATTCTCTCTTCTCTAAGGCCATCGTACCACTTAGTGGCTGCTCCATCCAACGAACCTCTAAAGGCTCTAAAAAGCACTTCATCATCGCCAGTTTGGAGTTCAATCTCATGTTTATAATTGAGAATGTGAGCTCGTGGATCAGATGGTACGGTGTACTTTGTTATGTGTGGAGCTTTGAATTTACTGGGCATCTTGTAGCTTGCTATCCTTTCTATAAATGGTGACTTCAGCTCTAACTTGAGACATCTATCTGCTGCCTTCCTTCGTCCTGTCCACTCTTCTACATATTTTTTCAACATGTCTGTCATATTTTCTGGCTGTCCGCCCATGGCTTCAGGTCTCCATCTTCTGGAGGGCGAAGCTCAAAGAGCTCTCTCTGGCAACCTCCCAGATCTAACTTCCATGCTCCTTTCCCTTCACACTACCTCTTCCTTAGTTTTGGACTATACTGACTCCGTGGAGCTCTCTCTATTCAGATTACTTCTCCTTCTACCATCGTCTCCTCCTACTCTGACTGTCGCCCCTATTGGATTACTCCTCCCAGCGGTTACCTCTGCTCGTGGCCTACAGGCTTCTACCCTTAGTTCTTCCTCTCTTCGACCCTCGGGAGTATGAAAAAGTCAGGTTGGGTTTATGGCTGGGGCTTTGTTAGTCAGTCTTCCTGGAGTATTCTGATTTTGCAAGAGCCTCAAGAGTGAGGTTATGGCTCCCATTATAGCATTCTAAATCTCTGTGACCAAATCTAAAGCGATATTGGTTGAAGCTTGGTGAGGTATAGTAAAAATAGGACTTGCTTGTGTATTATCGAAGAAGTCTGTCCGAGCTTGAAAAGGAGCCCTTGGATCAATAGTAGTGTTGGTGTGAACAGGTGGTGAAGTCTCCAGATTTCCGTTTGCCTGTGGGTTAGGTGTCTGGTCAGCATTAGGATTCCTATTATTCTGAAGGTCATCCATTATTTGTGAAACAAGTTCAGGCTTTTCAAGATCATGAAAATAATTCAAAGAAAAAGTTTTCCACAGACGGCACCAATTGATAAGTCAATGCTTAATCACTTCTGATTTTGAGTCTGAATATAATAGGAATACCTGCACAGATGAATAACGTGAATGTTAGAGGGCTAGGTGTGTGCTTGGCAATAATCTTCCGACGCTCAAGTTAGTAAAGGATTTGTATGCTTAGTATAGTTTTAGGATCTGTAAACGTACTTCAAAAGTGTATTGTCAATCATTATAAATAGTAATTTAAGGATCACATGGCACTTTGTATGTGGTCCACATGGCGACTTCCATAGTGAATATTATTTGATCTTTATCAAAGGTATGGACATATACTACTTTTGTACCTGTAACATTGATAAGGTGAATGGCCCGAAGGCCCATCTTCAAGGTGGGCCTTTGGGTCCAATACTTTCACTAGCATATGGCCTAGGCCTTCTATGTTTATAGATATTTTGGATTATCGCCCTCTAATACGGGCTTATATACTCGTTTGAGTCTATATCCTACTAGACTCATTTTATATAGACTCGTATCAGCAATGCTTAAGTGGGGTTTCCTTTTGAGGAGTCGACCTTTGACATTAAAGGTTATATGAGAGCTTCAATAAATAACAACTAAAACACAAACCCAACTATAATTGAATATTATAAAATAATGAAGAATGGTTGAAAAAAGCCTTATTTAGATAAATTAGGTAAAACGCGTAAAGAAAAATTTCTCTTTGATAGTTGAAATCACAAGAACAATGACATTTGGAAATCTTAAATATAAAATGAGAGAAAAATTAAAGAGGAGATTTAGAAAGTTAACGTTTAGACTTTTGAGACTTGGATGTTGACTCCGACCATAAAGCATTTTAATAAAATGATACCAAATCATTTCAATTTGCTAAAATTTATATGATTGATTTCCATATAAAGATATAGATATAGTAGTAATTAAAATCTATAAATTCTTACTTCATGGGATTTCAAATTTTGAAGCTTGTTAAATTTTAATGAATTTATAAAATGTAACTTATAATTTTCAAATAACTAAATAAAAGTGAATTACAATTTATGAATTTTATGAATCTATTGATCATGCTTAATTTTATGAATTAAAGTTAATCATTAGTTTAACTAATGGCTATTTATTTATTGGCACGCCAAGAGAGAAACCCATTCACATGCAAATGCAATGCAAAGCTACAGTAGCAGTCAATGAGTCAAACTGATTGAGCACAGAGTTTGGGGTCAGAGTCAGACTCAAAGTTAACCTTCTAAATCTACATTGTTGACAAGGTCAAAGATTTTATTCACTTTGCAATTTTGCATACTAATTACTGTTTAGTGTCTCTGCTCAGGAAAAAAAAAAAAGGGCTAAAAATAGTTACTGTAGTAACTTCCTCTATACCCATTAGTCAATACGAGTGCCTGAGAAGCTACCATTTTTTTTCCCACACTTAGTCAATTTCTTTTCTCCTTGTTAATTGACACTGTTTAATATTGATTTAGTTTGGGCGCAACCATATACTTGGGATCTTACCGAATCCCATGACACCCTGGTTCTATTCGAATTTCAGACCTTCAAGAGGATTTGTCTCATTCGACTTTTAGAGGTTCGGGTCCACATGAGACAGATGTCGCTAGCGCATGGGAAGGTACACACGTGTCTCCTTCAACATGATTTTTACTCTATAAATACAATTCTAAACAACTCAAACGATGTAATACTTATATACAACCTAAACTGTAAACTAAATTTCATTCTTAAGAGTTTTCTCACTAAAATCTATTTTTGACTTAAGCATCGGAGGATTGTCGCCGGATATCACGTCCGGCCATACTTGACCTTTATTTTCTTTATACAGACTGTTCTAACTCGACTATAGCAATTTTTATTTAGCGGTATGATCAACCCACAAGCATCACCAAGATACCAAAAAGAAAACTACAACATTTTATATGCATTTATATATAAGCTGGCAGAATCTGATCCTCTTCTCTATCAAATCAATGCAATTCGTCTGGTTCTACCAGCTTGCAGCCAATTTAGTAATTGCTACACATTTATTCAATTCATAAAAATAAATTTAGTCACCTTTGATAATTATATTTTTAAGTATTTTATTTTTCACGAATTCATATGTCTTTTTGTTCGGACTGCAACCATTATAAATTTTTAAAAATTGATCCCAACTCATGATATATATGGACAGACAACACAATGTGGTTAGAATACATATACGACAACTTAAAATTTTAAGATTACAATATGGTCTTTTATAAAAGTGCAATTTAATGTATATTAATTCATATTTATGCAAAAATGATTTGTATAAAAGTATGCAATTTCTAGGACAAAAAGAAATTTTATGACATTTTAGTACTAAAGTTAATAATCAATTGATATTTATTCATTCATATGACATCTCCCAAAAAAAATTGACAAATTTACGTCATTAGAATAACAAATTGAAGCTATATGATGAAAAAAAAAGTTGTGATATTTCTGTGCAAACTAAAATTATGTAACTAGTAATCCATGTCCAAATTTTGTCAGCGTTATTTTGTAAAGAAAAAATAAAATAGGGTGGTACATTTTGAACCTTGTGAAAAAAAAATAAAATAAAAAATATTTTTTTTTTCCAGAAAAATGAACATCCATTCTAACATTTAGGGCAAAGCCCACACAATACACATGACTAGTACATCATTATAAAAAAAACAAATATTGAGCTAAGTCCAAATCATAACCTAACTCATACAGTAAGTTTATAATAATAAGATCAATCCCATAATAACAACCAATGGCTTACAAACTAAATCTAGATACCCTTTTACCAAAGGTTGACAGAAATAATGTTCATCGGTGTAGAAACAACCAACAGTCTGGTATACGTCAACTCTGGAATAATGACTTCTAGCAGTAATAAGCATGAAGACTCAATGTATTAGGTGAATAGAGCTTTAAATTTGCATGAATGAACAAAACCAGTACCAAGACCAAAACTTAGAGGGAAAAACGCCTTAGCAATCGAATATTGAATATTCTATTCAAGGGTCCCTTCTTTTTCTAGAAAATCCACTGCCTTTCGATCTAGTTGCCTTCTTGAAGTGCAAGTTCTCTCCCCTTCAATCCAGACGCTCCTGTTCTTGAGGATGAAAGAAGATGAAATATTTTACCGCACTAACTTCTAGACTACTCGATAACTGGGGAAGAACGTGAAAGCTACTATCACCGAGGAAGAACGCAGAAGCCACCATCGTTGATGGCGGCACTGATCAGAGCCAAAGCAAGAAAAATTTGCATTAATGAGCCTACCATTGAGGCTAGAGATTCATAAACTAAGGTAAAACAAATAAAAAGGAAGAAGAAGGGATACTCCCACCAGCGGCCGTTGCCTAAGGTGGTTTCCCGACTTAAAAATCTTAGATCTAGCAAGACAGAGAAACTTCTCATGAGAGGAAAAGAAAAGATAAAGTAAGCTCCACCTATACTTTATTTTGTTTATAAAAATTAGAAAATATACAAAAACATTTGCAATGTATGTTAATGTTAAAAAAAAATGTTAAATATGAGTTAAAGTGGGAAAATGATCGTCTCTATTTTGCTATTGATGTAATTGCAAGATCGCATTATAATGCAATAAAATGACATGTTTACTTACAAAAACCTCTATTTAAAGTGCCAATATTTCATAGCTCCTGATCAAATTTTATTTGCGTACAAAAGTAAAATGTTATTGACAATTGAATACATTATACAAAAGTAATTTCTATCAATTGCGAACACAGTATCGTTGAACTCAAATTCTTTCTCTTTTTATTTTCTAATAATAATTTTAAAAATAACTTTTTAATATGTGTTGAATTATTTACAATCATATATATATATATATATATATATATATATATATGATCAAATCATATATAATTAAATTAATAAATTCAAAATTTAGTAAGATAATTAACATTGATTCAGTTCGACTATGTGGGATGCATAAGGGTCTTAGTCTTTAATTAAGGTACTGATAGAGACATGTAATAACTACACCCTTCATAAAGGTTACCCCAGGCCATGTTTATTACCATATAGGTTTGATATGCACATCGAACTAGGAGTCATTCAGAAAGATATTTCTCTATGTCCTAGGACATGATGATAGGACTTGAACATCGCCACTGTAGGAGATGTACACCTCAATCATTAACGTTGGTTTCTGGCCCATGTGTCTGGGGATGTTACCTAAAATCATGCCATAATTTGGTGGGATAATCCCCACTACCCTATTTTCTAGGGATGTGACTATTGATACGACACATATATAAACCAAAGGCACTCATTTGGGACAGGTTAAAGATTTTATTACTCTTTCTATTACTTTTCTCTACTCTTTCTACTCTCTAAAGCATATTTTGACTTAAGCATCAAAGTGTTTATCTTTAGATATCACCCTATGCTCTTCCTATGTGATTGCAGGTTAGACCTACAGCCAGTCTTTGAGACTCCGGTTGGACCTAAAGACATCATTTGGTGCGCTGAGCATGGAATACACCTTTTACATTCTCCTTGAGTTAGACCTATGGTGAATCCAACAAAAAACTTTGACTTGAATAGGCATCTTAACCTTTTTCCATAGGAGCCCGAACTAGATATGGAAGAACCTCTTATACCTGTGTGACAGGCTCCTAGGGTAAACCCACAAGGTTAGAACAACATGCCCTCTAATAATATGCTCTTGGGGGTTGGAAATGAACCATAAAACATACATTTGGGGCAAAATGTACAAGGGGGAGGATATGGAGTGGCTCAGGCCTAGCAAGGAATGGCACACCTCAACCTGGGACAAGTTCCAGACTTCAACAACCTTGAAGCAATGCAGTGCATGTATAACCAGTATGTGGAACTTCAAAGGCAGATGTTTAAGTTGTGACAGTAAGCACACCACATATCCTAGGTGCAGACAAAGATATTTGTCCAAATCCCACCAGTTCCATACTAGTGAGGATGCAATGGCAGGGTAGATAATGTGTTGGTGGATGAGGTGGCAGCCGAGGCAGAGTCTAAATGAACAAGGCTTGGGTTAAGCTGGAGGATGTAGTATAGAACTTTACAGGAAATAAACTCTTGATAATAACATTACAAAGGTAATTAAGGGAGTACTTGAGAACCTAAGAATAAAGGGAAACAACTTCGACATCGATCTCCCAGAGGAGCCACCTCTAGTAGACTCCATATTAATGAAGTACTACCCCCCTGGCTTTGAGAAGCCCTAGTGCCTCGATAATTATTCTAGTAAAACCTGCCTCGATGTATATATTAATAAATATATAATGGAGATCCACTCTTAGACCTATCAAGATCATGTCCTGTGCAAGCTCTTCTTGAAATTCTTGGACGGGGTTGCTTAGGACTATTACCATAAGCTAAAACCCAAGTCCATCTCTTCTTTCAAACAACTTTCTAACTCTTTCCAGACAAAGTTCATATCGATGAGGGCCAATCCAAAGCTCTCAACCAACCTCTTAATAGTAAGATAGAAGGAAGGTGAGGATTAATAACATACTTCGAAAGGTTCAACCAAGAAGTGGGGGAAGTGTCAGACCTGCAGTTCGTTACAACCTACTTGGTTTTCTTAAATGGAACTATGAGCCAGAGCCTCCATACTCAGCTACTAGCCAAGAATCCCACTAATTAGACCCCAAGTGATGGCTATTGCAGAAGGGCATATCAGGTTTGAGGATGGGTTACAAAATTTGAATGCTAGAGCTCAGGCTTTGACCCCCCTTCTACATCAAGTAAAAAAGAATAGAGGAGGGAAGAAGCTTGGGCTAGTGGCTCTATGAGGCACCATGAATGGGGGTAGGAGTTCAGCTCGGACAGGTACAACTCTTATACACCTCTTGTCACATCAAGAAGGAATGTAATTTTATAGATCAAGAAGTGTGAAGAGGAAATGATGTGGACCCCAAAGATCAGTGATTCATCTTGTTCCAAGAGGGACTCTAATAAGTATTATGAGTTCCACTAGGATAAAGGACATGCTACTAAGGATTACAAGCAACTAAATGAGGAGATAGAAAAGTTGATCCATAGAGGAGTACCAAGGATCATGAGGCATGTTAGAAGAACAAATAACTCTGAACATAACATAAGAGAACCTGTCAGGGAGGGTAAGAGAGTTGATAGAAATAGGAGGGATGATCGTCCAAAACCTAAGGAGAGACAGGTGGTAGGAGACAAATTTGTGATAATGGGGGGCAACTCAATAGAAGACAACTCAACCAAAAGAAAGAAGGCTATGAGAGAAGTTTGCTTCGTCCTACAAAAGGGGGGCTTATAGCCTCAACCCCAATTTCATCCTTCAATTTGGGGTTCTCTAACCTTCTCATAGGAAGATGGAAAAGATGTTGTACACACATATAATAATGTTATAGTCATACAGGGATATATCAATAACTACATGGTGAAGAGAATTATGGTAGATGATGGGAGCATGGTGAACATGATCACAATGCATTAATTCCAAAAGATAAAGTTAAATTTGAAGAATATGAAACTGGTGGTGACTCCATTGGTATGCATAAGCAACTTTCAGGTTTAGCTAGTCGATAAATTTGGAAATGGAATTAGGGGATGATGAGTTGACAAGGGAAGTTACTATGGAGTTTATGGTGACCGACATAACATTCCCCTATAATATCTTGTTAGGATTACCCTACCTTTAAGCAACAAGAGCTATAGCCAACACTTATCACTTGACATTGAAGATCCTAACTATGAAGGGTGAGACAGTAGCTAAAGGATGTCAAGAGACAGCCATGCATATATATTTTAATTCACTCAAAAGGGTCTACCAAGCAACTCAGTTGGATTTTGAAGAGCAACCACCTTAGCAGAACTTCTTGGAGCCAAAAGGGAAGGTATTTAGAGTGATGTTGAATCGGGTTGATGTTGGAGTTGGAGGAGCTAGATATGTAGGTCCAGCAAGCTTTGATAGGGACCTTGAAGCAGAACCTATAAGAATTTGCATGGGATACAGATTACTTGGTCGAGGTAGATCTGAAGATTATTATCTATAGTCTAAACATCGATAGCTCGTTAAAACCAGTGATCCAGAGGAAGGGGAAACACTCTCTAAAAAAGTTAAAAGCAATAGCAGAAGAGATTCAAAAGCTACTAAGTGCTGAAGTCATAAGGGAGGTGCACTATCCAGAATGTCTCGTAAATGTAGTGATGGTGAAGAAACAAAATGGGTCTCTTCAAATGTGAATTGATTTTAACCACCTCGAAAAGGCCTGCCTGAAACAACCCTATCCATTAATAAGCATATAGCAATTGGTTAACTTAATAGTTGGGAACGAGTTGTACTCCTTCCTAAATTCCAAGTCGGTGTACCATTAAATTCATATGCACCCAAGAGATGAAGAGAAAACCCCTTTTGTGATAGTCTAAGGGACCTAATGCTACAAAATGATGCCATTTGGCTTGATGAATGCAAGAGCCACATACCAGAGGATGGTTAATGCCATGTTTAAAGAGAAAATAGGGAATATGGTGGAGGTTCATGTGGATGACATAATAATCAAAAGTAAGAAGGTAGAAGATCATCCCTGTGACATGTAGCTCATGCTAGGACTCTTATAGAGGCATAATTTAAAGCTCAACCAGAAGAAATGTGTGTTTGGGTTCCCAACTGGAAAATTCTTTGGTTATATGGTGTTTTAAAGGGAAATAGAGGTGAACATAGAACAAATCAAGGTAATTCTAGAGATGTAGCCCCTAAGAACATTATAGAGGTCTAAAGAGTGAATGGAAGAAAAACAGCCTTAAGGAGATCCATTTTGTGTTCAGCAAGAAGATGTCAGCCCTTCTTCAAAAAATTGAAGGAACTGAAGGAATTTAATTAGACCAATAAATATAAGAGGTCATTTTAGAAGTTGAAGAAATTCCTAGCTTCGTCCCTCCTACGAAGTTGACTTGTGCCAGGGGAAGGCCCATATATCTACCTTTCTATGATGGAAGAGACCATAGCTACAGTCCTAATCAAAGAGGAGGTAGGAGAGTAATACCCCATCTATTATCTGAGTAGGGTCCTATAAAATGCTGAGAATAGGTACCCAAAGCTGGAGAAACATGCCCTTTCTCGTTATATGTCAATACCCTAGATCTCATAGAAATTAGAAACCTTTGGAAGGGTATCAAAATGGATGATAAAGATATGGTTAGGAGTGAAGTTCAAACCAAAGAAAGCCATGAAGGCTTAAATACTTATAAATTTTGTTATTAAATTGTCCCTTGTAGACGAGATGCAACTCACTCCTAGTGAGAAATGGGAGATGTGGGTGGATGGAGCAGAATGTGATAAAGGAATAGGTGTCGAGATCATGATTAAGGGTCCTCATCAAATCCTTATCAAATATACTGTCAAGTTAGATTTTACTAGCTCTAATAACAAAGCTGAAAATGAAGCACTTCTAAACCTCCTAAAGCTAGCCAAAGAGCTTGGGGTAGAGAATAAGGCCGTATATAGTGACTCTCAGTTGGTAGTGAACCAGATCTAGGGTAACTTCAAGATGAGTTATGAAGAGCTCCTCCCCTATGTTGAAATAGCTACACGGACAATGCAGAAGGGGTAGAAAATCATACAAGTTCCCAGCAAGGAAATGACAGAGGCTGATGTATAGGTTACATCCTAAGGTAAGATGGATGATATGAGAAATAACCTGTTAGCTCTGCAAAAAGCACCAACTACATAGGAAGACTTGGCATGCCTAATTCAATGGTAGTGAATTTGGCTGAAGCCTTTGGTTCAGTGACTGATAGAGGGCAATTTGCTAGAGGATAAGAAGGAAGTAGAAGGGGTCATCTAGAGATCCAAAATATTTAGTATATGGGAGACCTGTATAGGTGGTCATGTACACATCCCTGGAAGAAGATGCATCCCTTATGAGTGGGGAGAATATGTTCCTCGGGAAATTCATGAAGGAATATGTGGGGTTCATAAAGAGAGCTCCACACTGCCAATAAGAGCACTATTGTAGGGAAACTATTAGCCCACTATCAAGGCAGATGTAAAGGAGTTAGTGAAAAAGTGTCCCAGATGTGAGGAGCAGGCAAATGTACAGAGGGCCTAATGTTAAGTCTCTCACCTATTGGGGCAACCTAGTAGGGGATTGATATCTTGAGACCCTTTTCACTGTTGATTAGGCAAAATAAGTTCCACATAGTAGCTGTTGACCACTTCTCCAAATGGCTAGAGGATGAGCCAGAGGCCACAATAACTCAAAATATGGTGATCGACTTTGTAGACAAGTTCATCATTAGTAGATATAGAGTTCCCAAGGTCCTTATTACAGATAATGGAAAATAATTTGACTCAAGGTAGTTCAGGTTGTTCTATAAAGGCTTGGATATTGACTTGTGGTTCTCATCAGTGGCCCACCAATAGACCAATGGGAAAGTAGAGGTCATTAATAAAATTATACTCCAAGGGCTTAAGAAGAGGTTAGGTGACATGAAAGGAAACTAGGTAGATGAGCTTTTTAACCATCCTATAGAGCTTCAGGGCAACACCTCGCATCCCTATAAGAAGGACACACATTCCCTTTTTATGAACAATTGTATGAAAGTAACAATAAAAATGAAATAAAAAATAATAATAATAAAGCGAAATAAAAGGGAAGATCCACTCCACTAACCGCAAAAGCATTAAGAAATGAATCAAATGAATCCTTCGTTAGCAAATATTGTGCTTGGAAGGATTCACCATTTGCCATTTAGAATAGATAAAAATAATAAAAAGAAAACATATATATAATTGAAATAAAATGAAATAAATAAATAAAATAAAAATAAAGGAAAAATAATTTTTAGAGTTGAAGCCCGAATAGGCTTGCCAGTGTATTCCGTGGAATGGGAATCAAAGTCCACGCCGTTCTCCCTTCTTACGAAGGATTGAGAGTTATTTTGAAATTGAGGTTGTTTGTTCAGAAGCTAATTATTTTTTACTTATGAAAAAATAACCAATATGTCTTTAATCAATTTAGATTTAAATTAAAAAAATAATTTTTGAATATGTGAATATTACCTATGTCAAATGATAGGGTTTTAAAAGAAAAATGAAATGATAACAAAATTATACCTTTGTTCTTCGTCGCTTCAGAATAGGAGGATCAGATAGTTTCATAAAACAAGAATGGGTATCCATAGTATTTGGGAATAGTTGTGAGAGAATGATTCGGCAGAGGTTTAGGTTGTGAGTGTTTAGAGTAAGAAATTCGGTAAAGTACCTCGCTAAAACTTTTTCTGAAAATGAGACCTAAAGGGTCCTATTTACAAAAAACAATTGGACTTGAAAATCAAGAAAAGTCACGTACATGCTCAGGATCAAGAGCAAACGCTCGAGGCTCAGGGTGCACGCTAGGTTCTAAAGTGGACATTCCAGGCCATAAAGTGCACATGTCAGGCCATGAAGTGCACATTCCAGGCTCTGAAGCACACATACCAGGCCCTGAAGTGCACACACCAGGCTTGGAGCTCATGCGCCTGCCATGAAGTGCACATGTCTGGCTCCGAGTCCACCGTAGTTCTGGGTCAATATGATTCGATTCAGTTTTTCTAACTTTCTAGGCTCATTTTAGTTCTGAGTTGGGCCGATTTAAGTCTATAGACTCGTATTAACATGCCATATTTAATGGTGTAAAAATATGTCTGGTCATCGAGAATTTTCTATGTGAAACCCTACAATCTGAAATTTTCATCCAGGGGGCTACCCCTGATGCAACAAGGGGCGTTATCTCTTTCACCCCTGTTCTATTCCCAATCATGTGGTGATCAGTGATTTTGGAGGTGCAAAATTGAGGGTTCACAACCACACTCCTAGAATGCTGATAACCTTAAGTTGTATTATTCATAATTAGGTTGATCATTTATTATTGTAATAAATTTTGCAATCTTTGTAAATCTAAGTAAATGATGGGGGCATTAAGGATATGCCAACCTAGTTGGGATGTCTGAGTGTGCCTACTGACCCTGACATCATAAATAAAACTAAGTTTTTCCTGATTTATCAATCCAATTGCTTAATCTTAAGAATGATATGCATCTCAGCTCCTATAGGAGTACGAATTAAAGATCACCCCTCATTTTGTATAGGAGTACAATCCAAAGATCGTCCCTCATTTCATATACGAGTATGTTCCAAAGATCATCTCACATTGACTTTAAGAGCATGATCCACAGATCATCCCTCATATCTAATCGGAGTACAATCCACAAATCATCCATAACAACCAATATAATGAGTTAAAAGATTGGTATATTCAGTGTACAAGTAGTTGGGCTCAACCATTATCATTAAAGGAGCAACCTCAAGGTTGAGGAAAAAAAAAAGAAACAAAGTGCAAATAAATTAAACTACAAAAGAAACACTTCATCCCAGTAAATAAAAATTACATCAAAGGGGAAATGGGGTCCATACAAGGACCCCCAAGATATATAAAAAAAAAAGACGTATAAGAGTTTAGTCTTGGTGTTCCCCTTCAGGATCGCTACCATCTCCATCGTCAGCCCCTTCTTTAGTTTTAGCACCAACCTCTTCCTTGCTAGCTTCAATATTAAATATGGCTGGATTAGGCTTGATTTGCGAAAGGGTAAAGCGGGCTCACCATAGAGCATTATAGCTTTGTCTACCAGTTGCTTTTGGAAGGTAATCAACCAAAGAGAACTATTAGTTTGAAGCCTCTCAACCTCCTTAGTGATGGTGTCAAGATCTCTCTAGGTGACCTCCAGCTCTTGCTGATTTTCATGCAGCTCTTTCTCAAGGCCTTCCATCTTGGACTTCTCTTCATCAAGTTCCAGCTTGAATTTCTTGTCCGATTTCTTAATCTTGACCACCTCTTTACCCTTGGACTCTAAGGCTATCTTCACAACTTCCAAATCTTGCTAGAAGACAACTATGTCCTTATTGAGAGCTTCCCACTATTCAATAATAATTGTGATCTCCTTAGCAACAACATTGGCTTGGGAAAATATTAGCTCGACCAATTGAAAAATGAACCACATCAGTTAAATAAAAATGCTAAAGAACCATAAAAAGGAAGAAAGATAAAATACTTATGTAAAGGGCCTTGTTGCATCCCTCACTAAGATGCTCATACTGTCAAATAGGCGATGATCAACGGGCAGCGACATCGAACCCACCACTTTGGTTGCTACTTTATAGTCATCAAAGGTGGAGTCCATCCCATAATTCTGGATAATAATGCCTACCATAGATACTCGAATGGAGGTTGTGGTCATCCCACATACTTGATTGTCCCAAGGAGTGACCTCTTCCAAAGGCCATTTGCTACGAGTGTTTGATGGGGGAGAAACAAGTGTCACTTGCTCCCCAACAACATCTAGGGAAACAACTACCAGCGTAGTACTGGTAGGTTCTATCTAAACGGGGGTGTTGGCCTTCACCCTAGTAGTGCCTTCCTTATTATGGGGTTATTTGGTTCAAACCCTTTGACTTCTTTTTTGTCTTGGTCTCCTTAGCCTTAAGGTTGTGCATTTTTTGGAGAATGGAAGACATATCTGTCAATAAAAAAACACACAAGTCAGTTGGCACAGTTAAGGAAATGATAAAGAAAGGTGTAAAGCCACAGAAATACCCCCAATATTGTTGAGTCAATCCCCATGGCTATTTTTGACCACTCGTTATACCATTCCTCAACCATATCTTTGCAATCAAAATAACCGTAAGTCCCCACCCAATTTTTTAATGCTCCTGAGGTGGTTTACTTGAGCCTCAGTAACTGTGGGTGGATCCTTAAAACATAGGCTTTTCACCTCAGTATTCCATCTAGAATGAAGGGGTGCAAGGGAAGGATGTTTGGTTATAAAGAACTTCTTCCAAGCAGGCTTCAAGGAAAAGGGTAGGTTGAAGCATTTGTAGTGACCCTCTACTTGGAGATGGCACCATTCAAACCCTTTATCGGGAATGAGCCGATAAATGTGTTGCACCTCACGTACAGTGAGGGTAAAACCAAACCAGTAAGCCAGCATTTGAATACCCCTTAATATTTTCCAAGCGTTAGGGTGGACCTGTGCCATACTGATATCATAGGCTTGTAGCCAGGTGAGATCCAGCTTGGACAAAAGGAACCTCACCCATGATTGTAGAGCATCTAGGTAAATGATCCTAATATTTCCATCTAGTACATGGTTCTCCCCAAAGTTAGGATCGGGAAGGAAAAGCAGGTGATTGGACGGGATGCTGAAGGTCTCCCTGATGATTCTTAGATCGTCATCTGTAAGGATTGATTGAATCTCTTCCACCCCAAGAGTCTTCTTGCTGGACTTTTTTCCCTTTAGCACACTTCGCCCTCACCACTGACCTCTTGAACACTAGTATCAATAGGATGGTCCGTAACATCCCCCAACACATGTTCCCATTTAAATCTAATAGTTGTAAGGTCCACATCCCCCATTCCTTCAATGCTAAGTCTAGGAGTGGATATGATCATTAAGGAATAACATTTTGGTTTGAATGCTCTACATCTAAAGAATCCACCCTTCTCTGTTTCCAGATGAGGGCCTCTTCATCATTATCTTCATCCATCAAGTTGTTGATGGGGATGTTAGGTTGCAATGGCTTAAGAGGGGTAACGTGTTCACCATGAATGTATTCTGGGGAGATGGAAGGATTTCACTCAAGTGTGAGTTGATGGTTGGAGAAATGAGAGTTCAAACCTTCTAGATTCTAACTATCACTTTGATCTTTCATAACTATTGATGGAGGGCATAGATGGGGTCAACTCAAAATATGAGAAAATAAACAAAGACTCTTGAAAAAAGGGAAAACATAGGAGAGAAAAAAAAATACAAGATTAAAGAACAAGAACTTACCTGAAATTGATGAACAACAACTAGAAAAAAAGAATAACATATGAATTTCTAGAAAATGACAAGGAATTAGGAAAGTGGTGGAGAATTCTAAAAGCAGAAGGGTTGAAGGTGAGAAAAAAAATAACAAGTGAAGCGGATTAACCTATTTATAAAGACGGGTCTCAAAATTTAAAAGAGTCTAAAAATTAGTCAGATCTATCTGAGCACGTCATGTGGCATGTGGAGACTAGGGAGTAGAAGTTGAAACGACATGGAGTTCTCTAGAATGCCTACCACGAGTCATTAGTACGACTTAGGCTGGAAAATTCCCGCTCAAATTCAAACGAGCATATCAGACGATAAAATATTCAATTCAACCATGTGAAATGGATAAGAGCCTTAGTTTTTAATTAAAGTATTGATTGAGATATGTGATGACCTTACCTTTCATAAAGGTTATCCCAAATCACGTCTATGGCCATATATATTTTATGTGCATAATTAGGAATGGCAATGGGGCGGGGTGGGTCGGGGCTAGATTACGTCTAACTTGACCTCGAATTGGCCCTTCCGCCCCATAACTCGAACTCGTCCGGTAATTTGCCGGATTTTTCACCTGTCCCGTAATTCGTCCCGTTCCGTCATTTTTCATCCCGAATAAATATTTTTATATAATAAAATAATTATAAAATTATAAAATATATTAAAATTTTATAAAATATATTAAATTTATAATCTAAAAATATATATATATATATATATATATAGAATCGGGTCGGGTTACGGGACGGGGCGGACAAAAACTCAGCCTCGACTCGTCCTGATATTTTTTTATACCAGATTATCTCGAATCTATTTCGTAACCCAATAAACCATTAACAAATTTGCTTCGTTCGGATTGGATTGAAATGGATAAAATCAGAATTGCCATCCATATGCATAATTTAAGATGTTAAAATTAGTTAGTTTAATTAATTGAGCTCGTTGGAAGCGTACTTGAATTAGTGCGGATGTGCAATATCTCTATATTTTTGAGATTGGAGAAGTAATAAATTTTAAAAGGCGTGCAACATTTTGCGATAAATAAAATAACATACCATG
>CAOJBK015048218.1:0-16348 GCA_948294925.1 Codiaeum variegatum
TTTTCGATTACATAATACTCTGAAAGCACTCATCCATTTCATCCATCCCATTTTGATCTGATGAGCAAAATTTTCTTCGCAACCTCCATCATCTTGCAAGATAGATACTAAGTATCTGAAATGTATGTTTTTAGATATGGTAACGCTTTCTAAACATGTGTCCCTCTACTCCCTCCTATTACATTTACTAAATTTACAATGCATATACTTAGTCTTCTTTCGACTAATTTTGAGGCCTTTTGTCTTCAATGCACTTCTCCATTGCTCTAGCTTCCCCAAAACTCCTTCTCGAGTCTCATTTATGAGCACTATATCATCCACAAACATTATACATCGAGAGATTTCCTCTTGTATGCTATTTGTCAGTTCATTCATAACAATAGTGAAATGATAAGGGCTTATAGTTGATCCTTGGTATAATTCGATCGTGATAGGAAAGTTTATTGTATCACCTTCGGCCCTACGTACACTACTAATTACCCCATCATACATATCTTTAATTACTTGGATGTATCTAACTGACACATTCTTTCGCTCGAGAGCCTACCATAAAACATCTCGTGGCACTCTATCATACGCTTTTTCCAGATCGATAAATACTATGTGTAGATCTTTCTTCATCTCTTGATATTTCTCTACCAGACTTCTAATAAGAAATATTGCTTCCATAGTGGATCTTCCAGGCATAAAGCCAAATTGGTTAGCCTTGGTAGATGTGCAACTCCAGATACGTTGTTCCACCACTCTGTCCCTTAACTTCATGGTGTGACTCATGAGTTTGATCCATCTCCTTTATTCTTGAATATTGAAACTACAATACTTCTCCTCCAATCATTTGGTATCTTTTTGGATACCAAAATCTTATTGAATAATTGAGTTAACCAACCCATCCCCATATCTTCGAAGCATTTCCACACTTCTATGGGGATCCCATCTAGACCGCATGCTTGACCTAATTGCATTTTCATTAACGCTTCTTTAACTTTGAGGGATCTAATTCTTCTAGTGTAGTTCACATTCTTCTCAATCGTTGTATGATCCATACTTATCTAGCTTTTATCTTGACTTTCGTTGAATAGGCCCGCAAAGTAACTCCTCCATCTTTCTTTAACATCTTCCTCCTTGACCAAAATTTTATCATCTTTGTTCTTGATACACTTAACTTGGTTCAGGTCTCGCAATCTCCCCTCTCTCATCTTAGCCAACTTGTATACTTTCTTCTCCTCTTCTTTCGTCCCAAACTTTTCATATAGCTTATCATAAAACTATTATCCAGCTTGTCTCACTGTCTTCTTTGCTTCTGTTTTTGCTCTTTTATATTGCTCATATGCATCCCCACTTTCACATTTTGACAATTTTTTGTACCATTGCCGTTTACTCTTAATTGTTATTTGGACCGATCATTCCACCATCTCCTTCTTTAATGGAGCATGTCCTCTAGCCTCCCCAGGATCTTCTTGCCGACCTCTCGAAGCTTCTCACTCTTGGTTACCCACATATCATTAGCTTTCATACGCGAACTCTAAGGTTGCATGTTGCACAACTCATTTATGAATTTCTCACGCTTCTCCCCTCTAAGCTTTCACCACTTAATCCATTGAGCATAGGTATTGGACGACCTCCTAGCTTGCCATATCATTTTGAAGTCCAACACTAACAACCTATATTGGGTTGTTAAAGCTTCACCTGGACTAACTTTGCAATCCTTACAAAGGCTCTGTTTGACTTCCTTGTAAGCAAGTAGTCAATTTGACTATTGTTATACCCACTTTTAAAAGTAACAAAATGAGATTCCCTTTTTATAAAGCATGTATTTGCCAAAAGTAACTCATAAGTCATTGCAAAATCAAGAATGCTGTTCCCCTCCACATTTATACTCCCATAACCAAAGCCCCCAGAGTCTCTTCATAGCCACTTCGGTCCCTTCTTACATGACCATTTAAGTCTCCACCAATGAAGTCATTCTCCTTAATTGGTATACTTTGCATGACATTATTCATGTTCTCCCAGAACTTCTGCTTGCACTCAAAATCAAGACCAATTTACGGTGCATAACCACTAATCACATTGAACACTTTCCCTTTTAAAACTAGTTTAACTACAATAATCCTATCCCCCACTCTCCTCACCGAAACTACCGCATCCCTTAGAGAACTATCTACAATAATACTCACTCCATTCTTACTCCTCTCTCTTCCCCTGTATCATTATTTATACCCTTTTCCAACTTCCCTGCTTTTCTCTCCTACCCACTTAGTCTCTTGAATACAAGCTATGTTCGCTCTCCTCCTCTTTAAAGTATCAACTAGCTCCATAAGTTTACTTGTAAGGGATCATATGTTCCAAGTGTCTATCCTAATTCTAGTCATCGCTCGTACCCGCCTCTTCCCTCTCCTAGGGTGATACCTATTCTTCACGCCATCATTAGCTCTCGAGCTACCCACACTATTATCATTGCTACTAGAATAAAAATTGTTTCTAGAACTACCCCTCTTTCTATCACTATATCTATCTTTATCTCTATTTAGAGCTAGTTTCTTTATCCACGCCCGCTCATGATGTACCCGTTCATGATGTAGGAACTCTTGCTCACTTAGCGTCATATCCGAGCACCGACATGACGTGTCGCTTTCGGGAAATGCCCTTGCTCATTTCTCACTACACCCGGATTCTGATATAGCGTGTCGCAAGTAGGGGACGCTCCAACGATTTTCATGTATTTTGAATTTATATGAAAGTTTCGGTGAAATTTTACGTTGGTAGAATAAAAACTATTTCTAGAACTACCATTCTCTCTATCACTATATTTATCTTTTTCTCTATTTAGAGCTAGCTTCTTTATCCACGTCCGCTCATGATGTAGGAACTCTTGCTCACTTAGCGTCATATCCGAGCACCGACATGACGTGTCGCTCTCGGGAAACGCCTTGCTCATTTCTCGCTACACCCGGGTTCTGATATAGCGCGTCGCAAGTAGGGGACGCTCCAACGATTTTCATGTATTTTGAATTTAAATGAAAGTTTCGGTGAAATTTTACGTTGGTTGCCGACCTACCACAACCCTCCTCTTTTATTCGGACTTGGGACTGGCTAGACACGGTGACCCCTATCTAGGCTGAATTAAAATAAAACTATAAAATATTAACAAAATCTCGGTTTTTTGGTTTTCTTGTTTTTTCATTTTTCCAAATGGTGATACCAAACCAAAAATCGAAAATATATATTCCTAAACCGAACCAAAAAAACTGAATTTCACAAACCGAAATTTTTCCGGTTGCGGTCGGTACGGAATGCTAGTCTAGTTTGGTTTTACCCACCCCTACTAAAAGTCAACTAATGGTTCAACTAGAGTTCCATTTTTTTTCCGGCAAACCAAACTAGACTGGCCAGCAACTCTCAGTTGAACCGACTTCTCTTGTATAGTTTTTTAAACTCGAAGTTTTGTTAATGTGCTTAGTCTAATTCTCCTCGTTTATCTTTTGCAGAAGGACATTCAAAAGCTTCTTGCAGCATAGTTGCAGTTGAGCCTCAAATTGCTGCTGCATTTGGCTGAAAAAACTGGAGAAATACAAATTAGTATGTGTAAATTTCATAGATATACAAATTGTTTTTTTTATGTAATAGTGTTTTGAGAGCTCTTTTTTTGTTTTGAATAATATGAAAAATATGAGAAAATTAGTTGTTATTTTTATTATTTGTTTCTTTTACTGTGCATTTATTGAGTTTTGCCTCAAAATTCGTTCTCTCAGACATCTCAGATAAGCTGATACCCCTATAGCTTTAATCGATTGATTTTATTATTGCTTATCTTGTTGTCATATATTCTCCAAAGTAGACTTGTTCATGAATTGAGTTTGAATTAGGAAATCCTAAATTTTTTTAAAAGGCTTTAATCCATATGATGTGCACTTTTCCTTAATAATTGAATCTTGTGGGCTTAAAGACCTTAACCAAATTATTCAAATTCTTTACTTTTACAAAATACTTGGCGGTGGGTAAATAATTTGGGGAATCGAAAATTCGAATTGAACTGAACTAACTTATAAATTTAATTTGGTTCAGTTCGGATAAATAAAAAAAAATTCAATTTTCAGTTCGGTAGAAGAATTCGGAAACCTTATTGAAAAACCAAAATTTATATATATTTATAATTTTTTTATAATTTATATTATATATTTTATTTAAAATTTGGATTTTTCGGTTTTTAACCGAATTTTTTAAAATTTGGTTCAATTTAGTTCAGAACTCAACTCAACCGAAGGTAATTGGGGTCGGCAATAACTTGTGATTAAGGTTTTGTTGAATTAAGTTAAGTTCTAGACTGAATTGATCCGAATTTTAAAAAATTCGGTTGAAAACCGAAAAAAAAAAAAATTTAAAAAATTAGTAATATTGGTATTTTGGTTTTCAGTTTATTTCGGTTAGGTTTATAAAATTTGAAAAATTAAACTTCGGTTTTTTCAATACCGAATCAACTGAATACTCACCCTTAAAAATACTTAACTTACATTTTTCAAATTAAAAAATTGCTTAAACAGAATGTTTAACCAATTTAAAAATGTTACTATCATATTTATCTCACCATTATAGCTTTGAAGCAGCCCGAGGTTCAAATTTGGACCAACCTTGTATAACATTAGATAACAACCCGTGCATTGTCGCGGGAACATATTTGCATAATAATATGATAAATTTTTATATAATTATCATAATAACATCATAATAATTCATAGTTTCCCCTACATTGTTTGAGGAAATAACCTAATGAAAAAACTAACAATGGCCGCGTGCACTCACAACTTTTGCATAACATCAATCGCTTGATCTGCTTTATCTACACCATTAAACCATAAAGCTTTGGTAAACAGTATGGGATGATATTTATTTATCCAGAAACCAAAAGCAGCTTGCAAGAATCTAAGACTAACAATGACCTTCTTAATAGCCTTAGCAACCCCATCCTTCCAATTTTCATAGGGCACACTCTAATGTATGAACTGGATATGCACAAATAGACCTTAAAACCTTAGTAAACAATATAGAAAGCCACTATTTATATGAAATCAAACATAAATATGCATAGTAAGAAAGCTAACCTTCCGGAAAAATAAGCGGTGGCAGATGCAACTAATAAACTTAGGAATCAAACTCAATGAACATAGCAGCATCGAAAGCAGGGAAAAACATAATAGAACATTAATTTTACCGATGGAACTTTTAACAATTACAATCCAATAGCATCCCATCTATCTTTGCTTGCCAATTTCTAACAACAATACAAAAAATGAACACTAAGTAAAATCAAGAACTGTTGGATATACTGTGCATTATTTTGGTGATCCCAACAATTCCTCTACAAGCATTTCTAGCCCCTTTGTTCAGCAGCAAACTTCGCATCAGCCAATGATGTTGCAATAGATCAACGACACTTCCCACAACAACGGTAACAACAGCACATTAGTTATCAAATGGGTTCCTCTCCAAGTAATTATAAGTGGAATGTTGATGCTAGTCTCATGCCTAATAATTATGATATTGGTATTTGTATAGTATTTAGGGATAAGAGGGGGCATTTTATTGTTGAAAAAAGCTTACAGTTCGATTTGAAGGCAGTATTGCAGAAGCAGAAGCACTGGCGCTACTTGAAGCTAGGAAGTGGATAAATGAATTAGGCTACACTTCAGTTCAGTTTGAAGTTGATGCAAAATTAATTTGTAACACCTTGAATGAGAATTGTTTTTATTTTCCTGATTTGGATTCCATTTTAGAAGATTGTTTTTCTTTTCAACAAAATAGAAATTTCTCTGTTAGTTTTGTTAAGAGACAAGCGAATGTCCATGCCTATACTTTGGCTAAGAAAGCACATTTCAATGCTTGTCCCAAAGTTTTTTTCTATTTATCTTCTTGTACTAAAGATTTGATTGTTGCTGATTTTGGTTAACTAAAGGTGGTTTGAGCTTTAAAAAAATCAATTAAATATTGGAAATGAATATTAATTTAATAAAAGAAACTTATTTTGAGTGTATGTAGAACGGCATTCAGTCGGTTCAGTTAAAAATATAATTAAATTGGAAAATCAAATTTTAATTTTTCAATTTTTATAAACTGAACTGAATAATAGTTATCATAAACCAAACCAACATAGAATTTTAAAAAATTCGGTTAAAAACTGGAAAAACATAAACTATAATAAAATATATAATGTAAATTATAAAAATTTAATAAAAAATTATAAATATATATAAATTTTGAATTTTTAAATTGGTTTATTTTCAAATATCTGCATCAAACCAAAAACTAATAAATCGAATTTTCAAATCCCCAATTCAAACTGAATTAAATTAACCAAATCAAATTTTAATTTCTATTCATTCAATTTGGTTTTTTAATTTACTATATTATTTGTCCACCCTAATTTTTTAGTAAAAGCTGAATGTATCTATCAAATAGTGCACGAGGACATCCAACTAAGTTGGCATCTCCCTAGCAATTCATTCACTTACCTAATCACTCAAATAATAAAATTAAAATAAAATAAAAAGAGTACAAAAAATAGTCCAAAGAAATAACTTTACAGAAATATATAGTTCTCTCTTGAGCAAAAATCCTCATAAGCAACACTAATACAAAAATCAGGACATGAAGTCCACCAATAAAAACATTCGTTATTAGTCCCATAATTGGCTAATTTATCTACTATCCTATTCCTCTCTCTGTAAATATGAGAAATAACAAACTGAATTGAATTAATATAATTAAGATAGAGTGACCAGTTTAATCAATATTGTCATGGGACTTCATAAGATCTATTTTTGAAGAGTTTTACAAAATACATAAAGTCACATTCCAACTAAAGTTTCTGCCATCTCAACTCTGATGATTTAAGAATAGCAAATATGTCTGACCTCGATTCAGCAATAAAAGCATAATTACAGGCGGTATGGTATGGAAAGAAAATGCACCATGATAATAAACTCTAACATTTCGAAAGATATCACCTGAGCCTAAGCAACCTGGCGCACCAAAAGTTGACCTATCCGTATTAATCTTCATCCATCCTATAGGAGGTGACTGCCAAATAACAGAAACTATAACAACTGGCTTTCCTTTGATAGGACAAATGTCAAGATTTTGACGGCAATGAAAATCATTCCCATTACCAATCGTATTATCAAACCGAAAAAAATCAGCTTCTCGAATCATACACCAAATTCGCGAAGCATATTAAAAATATTGACACATTATCAAAAATACAATCATTAAGGATTTTCCAAATCACTCAAACCCCATTAGCAATAACTATAGATTAAAAAACTCGTACTTGTGAATTCATCAAACATCGCATGGCTCCTTGAACCAAAACATTAAAATTTTCGTCCAAAATCAATTGAAACCCATTTGTCCACTCCACCTTAATTAAATGGTGCGTTTTACCATTATTTTTTTTCTTCATAAAATTATTTATTGTATAAATATAAATAAATTTAAATCTTTCTTTATATAAATATTTTTTAATTTTAAATAAGTAATTATTACATTTATTAATAATAAATTTTAATTTTTAATTATTTTTAAAATATATAAATAAAAAATTATAAAAATTTAATCTAATAAAAACACTGTTTAAAATTAACATAATTATATATTTTTTATATTATAATTTTAAATATTTATTTATATAAATTTATTTTTGATAATTAGGCATGAAAAACAATAAGATGCTTATTTCAGAGTTGTAGCATTAATTCTCAAGGTCTTCGTCAACCCTCTCTCTTCCACACACTCTCACACACTCTCTCTCTCTGCGTGTAGAGCTTAAGCAAAGAAAGAATCTTCAATCGAGCTTGCTATTGAAGCTATCAAATTGTTTATCAATGGTAATTTCTATTTCCTCTCTGTATTACCCTTTTTCAATAAATTTAACATGTTTTTCCCCTTTTTAATCTCTCCATTTCCACCAATTTTGGGGGTTTCTATCAATTTAGGGTTTCGTACTTGTTCTTATTCATATCCTTCAATAATTTATAGTTTTATTGAGTTAATTTATGCTATTGATTTTCGAGGAATTTCTGATTTTTTTAAATGTTTGTTTTGTAGGCTAATAGGCATACCATAATTCTGATGCAGCCCTCTCATAGTAGAGCTACTAGAACATTTATGGATTATGATTCAATAACTCAAGCTATGAGTGGTATATTGTGCTTATTGATTTTGTTATTATTATTAGTGAAAGTTGCTTTTATCGAAATTAATAATTGTAATTATAGTTTCATATGAGTGATTTTATCTATGAAGTTATTGTTACCGTTTTGTTTGTCAAAAGCCGTGTTTCAAATGAAGAGGTAACAGCTTTTATTGGATTATGAGTCTGTGGCCTGTTTTACGAGTCTGTTGCGAATTTTTCATGCTTTAATCTTACTTTGGAAGAAAGGATATAGAGATGTAGTAATGCTCCTTAGTGCTTGTTTTATTATTCATCCTGTTCTTTATCCTGCCTTTCTTGGGTTCATCGAGTCCCCATTTGAGGAATCTTATTCTCTTTTTTATAACATGTTTGGTTTTGGTAGAGTGTATGCTATGCTGTGACACAGAAATTTGTAGTCCTTTCTCTCTATATGCATACCCAGTTGAAAAATAAGAAGCATGATTTAATAATCTGCTACAAATATTTTATCAAATTATGCTGGTGAGGGATAAATTATCCGTACTTAGAGAATCTTTTATTTTGAGAAGCTCAATGTAACCCCTTTTGCCACTTGGAAGCAATTTTAGGTTTTTGACGAATAGATTTCCGTGGCTGGAAGTTTATTATGTGAAATTGAATTCACAAGTTTTTAACGGTGTTTTCATTTTTACTCAACCATGGCTGTGCTTTACCTTTTGATATTTTCAGGTATATGTGGACTTTATGAAAGAAAGCTTAAGGAACTAAATCCAGCTATCAGAAATATTACTTATGACATTGCAGATCTTTACAATTTCATTGATGGCCTTGCAGACATGAGTGCTTTAGTGTATGCATTTGACTCTCTCTCTCTCTGCACTTCATTCCACTTTAAAGCTAGGAATTGAACGTCTTTTGACATCCGATACGATTATTTTGATGCCATTAGGATTTGGTCATTTTAAAGAAGAAAAAGAAATAGATACCCTTTTTTTTTCTTTTACATCAAAGTTCCACGATGAAATATGTTTTCACAGTGTCAGAATAAAGCATCCACCAAACTATTTTGATAACTGCCTGTCCAATTGTTTACCGTTATATATCCTGCTGATTGTTATGAGATTTTAACTCTCACAACCTTCAAATTTGAATGTATTGTAGAGTGACATTCTTTGATTCGAAAGAAAAGGTTTATTAATGTACCTTTTTTGATGTCAATGAATCAATGAATGGGTTTGTAGTTCTATTTCCTTGAGTTGCTTGCTTGCATGGCAATGGCCTATTAACTGATAATTGCTGTTTATTTTTAATTTGCAGCTATGACCATTCGATTAAAGCCTATCTACCATACGATAGACAGTGGATAAAACAGCGAACGTTTCAACACCTTAAGAAATTGGCACACTAAATGATACATGCTGGTATTATAGTACTTGATTTCTACTAAGTTTTTATGTAGAATTGAATCCACCAAGAAGGGAAAAGAAGTGAAGTGAGATTTGGATTTTTATTTGTTAGCTCATGGTCTGTCTGGATTTTTAGTATTTTACCCTTGCTTGTTCTATGATGATCATCCACAACTGAACTGTTACTATGCAGTTGGGACTTATTTTTAGGGGTTAAAAAAGTGATCTTGAAATGAAAAATTATTTTAAAAACCGTTTCTTTCGAACTCAACCCCGAATGAGGTCTAAGTGTATTGTGATTGGTGTTAATTGTGGTTTATTAATCTCAACTATCTGCATTTGAGTATTAATTATTGAGCATGAATTCTTGCCTGTGATTAGAGTTATGAATGCCTAAGAATATGGCAGGTAGATAATATTTCTTTTTTTTTGCCTGTATGGATAATATTTCATTTGAAATATATTTCAATGATCAATGGCAATGTGGGATAGGGATGTTTTTGGAGAGTATTGCTCATGTGAAACAAAATAGATTTGCAGCATAAATGGTGCCAAACAATATTAGCGCATTTTCGTTTCTTGGCCATGATGAAATTCTTGAATTAGAGGTGAAAAAGAGTTTCCAAATCATTTAATAGTAGCCAACTTGACTGAGCTGAGTTTTGTTGATTGCTTTGCCTGGGATATTACATAAAGTTGCTTGATTGAGTTTGGCAAATTTGTCTGTGTGACAAAACTAATCTATTAAACCTATAAAAATGTGACAAAATTCTTAAAATAAAAGAAAAAAGAATCTAAATTCACGTATAGATTGTTTATATACCAAGGTTTCTAAGCCCCTCTGGATTTGATGCTTTCATGCTCAGCCTAAGACCTACATCGTAGGTCGGATCATTGGCTCAGCATGAAGCCCCACAAGGAATCTATCACGGACGCACCATCACAAAAGCTAGGACTGGGACAAACACATTCAATACTAAAAATAATATTGTTTTGTTCATTTTCATATTGTCACTAATTATATCACACAAGACTCAACAAATTTCATTAGTTTCAAGTTGTTATTAAACAAAAAACGAGATAAAAAACATTAGTGATCACTAATCATTACTTATTTTTTTTATTTTGATTGCTTACTTTTGATTCTTTTATTTTAATAACTAACTTTCTATTTTATTGCACCGACAAGTTATTAGGATGTTTTATAGCCGAAAATCTGATATGGCATGACACATGTCAACTAAGAATTGATATGGTATGATACGTGGCATGACACGTGTCAATTAGAAACTGAAGCGGCATGCCACGTGGCAACCAAGTAAGCATGCCACTTTAAATATTTGGCCATGAATCATTTTAATAATCTACATGTGCAATAAAATAGATATTAGTTCAGTCATCACTATTCATTAATCTAGTTAAATAGATAAAAAATCACTAAATGTTAGGCCTTTTTTTACGGAGATTACTAATTGGTAAACTTTTTCAGACGAATCATAAAACTTTTAAAAAATTTTAAATAAAGATCACCCACCATTTTCAGAGGGCAGAATGATACATGTGATTTACACGTCAGCAGATTTGCAAACATATCATGACATATGAATGATTTTAAATGATACGTTTCATACATGTTACTGATGTGTCATGATATATTAACAAATTTGTGGATGTTTGGAAAATGAACCAAAGTTTAGTGATTTTTAAATTACTTTACCATTTTCTCATCATTTTTTTAAAAATATTTATTATAAGAGAAATCTTTTATTTATATATTTACAATAAACAAATAATAAAACAAGCATCGTGAGAACAATCAAATTCACTGGGCACTCCACATCGCGAGTTTGTGAAACTGTCATTCTTGCAGCTCAACCAAACCCTAGACTTTGCTCTGCTGATTAAACTCGCTCGTTCAACTCGGTTCAACTCGGTTTGTTCTCCTTCTCCTTCTCTCTCATTATAAGCAAAGTAAAAAAAACGAAACTTTTGTTGATTTATTGTTGAATTTTTAGCTTTGCTTCAGCAGCTTAAAATCTAATCTTCCATTGATTGATTTTGGCTCTTGAAATGGAATTAATTAGCTAATTATGTATAGTGTGGCGAAATCAGATGCCTATTTTTGAGGGATTCTTAATAGTTGAATTAGATTTTTAGGTTTGATCGTTTTTTCTTGTGTTATTTGTTTGAAATTTGAGTTTTTTTTTTTCATTATTTTTTGGAATTTTTTGTGGTTAGAAATTGATGTGAATATGAGTTCATTCTCAATTAATCGAAAAAAGACACCTTTTCAAAAGCATAGAGAGGAAGAAGAAGCAAAGAAAAAGGTGTGTGCTTTTTAAGCTGCATCTGGTTTCAAATTTGATTGAGCTTAGTTTTGTATGATGAATTTGCTATTCTCAATGAATTATGGTATTTTTTTTCCTTTCCCTGTAGAGAGAGAATGATGAAACGGCTCGTTTGTATGCGGAATTTGTGGAGTCATTTCAAGGGGATAATGCACCTGGGTCTAAGACTTTTGTTCGAGGTGGAACCATCAATCCCAATGAGAGAATAAAGACTGATTCTGAAGGTTAGTCTGAAGTTTATCTTCTAATTGGTTATTGATTTTAGAATGCATTGTATTATTCTTATTTGTTTCACACTATGGATAAATTAGTAGTTTTCTATCATTATGGGATCACATTAATAAAAGTATGGGCTTTTTATCATTCACAAATGGCAGGTGAAAAGTCCAAAGATGGGGTATCTGTTCCAAAAAAGGGAAGTAGGTAAATAAATGCTTTTGATTGATTATAAACTCAATTAACCATGTTACAATATTGTTTCATAAGCATCATTAAGTTAGGACAATCTTATGGTGCTGATATCCTTAGATAGATGTAGATTTTGTTTATTGGACTTGTAAATTCAAGGAAATGTTTTTACTTGTCTGGCCTTTATGCTTTTGAGGCATTAGTTGCAAACTGGATTTTGGAAGTGATTTGTTCTAAATCAGAGGAAAAAAATTTTCTATTTAGATTGCCATGCCCTAGTTTTGCAGTGTAAGAAGTTGAAACTAGCAAGCTGTTTATGACCGCGAGATTTGGAAAATTTCTCTCTTTGTAATGAGATTTCAGTTTGCATTGTTTTTATGCTGTGATCCGTGTCAATTTTGGACTCTTGCGACTCTCATTCAGTGTTTTATGGTGTAACTCTGTGTCTTGATAATGTTCAATGCTTGTGTTGTGATTTGGTAATTTCAGTATTTGTAAGACGAGGTCATTCGCGATGACTAATAGAAAATCAAAATCAGCATTAAACTGTTGAAAAATATGAATGATCAAATTCTTAATTTCTTTATGAAGTCAGTGGCTGTGCTGTTTCATTTTGAATCTTACTAACATCCTAAGTTCAAATGGCAAAAAATGGATAGCTAGGTGAAATAGTTTCCATCAATATGCATGGGAAGTGTATTCATAAAATTGGTATGTATTCAAATGCTCACAGATTGTTGAGTATAAAATATTCTGTTACAATTGAGCTTTGAAGCATCAGTTTTTAATTTGTTGTTATATATTTCCATTTGCTTGATAGTGGTTATATCCGGTTTTCCAAAATATTTCTTTTTTGAGTTTTGAAAGCTGTTGCTTGAGAGAGCAGGAGATGCTTTTCCAAAAAGCAGGTTCAAAAAAAATTTAAAGAATCAATCAATTAAATTAAAAAAAAAAAAAAACTCAACCAGTGCTTTTTTAGACTTATCGACAATCCCAAACTGGGTCAAATTTCGTATATGAGATATTGGATCATATTCTTTCCTTTTCCTTTTTCCTAATTCTTCTTAATCAGTATTAATCAGTTGTGCTTATTAGGTTTCCTTAGAAATATTTTGTCAACTGTATGATATTCTTTGGTTGCTTGAACTTAAAATACCGTTTACTAACTGCTGTGCTGTTCATTAATATTTTGAGTTTTTTTGAACTTTACTTTTATATTATTAATGTCTAAATGAATTTTCATATTTTGAAACATCACTTAACGCATGTAGTGGTTGACTTTTCTTGAATTCTTTTGAATGTGCTGTTGCACTATTGAGCTCCTAAATAAAATGACATATTGTCAGTTATAAAACATTCTCTTGGCTATATTTTCAAAATCGAGGCATTCAGTTTACTTTTTATCAAGGAAAACTTGAGGACTTAAGGAATGTGTAGGTTTACTTGTATAATCAATTCATTTTATCTGTAAAAATGTAATTTAGCTGTATGGTCAGAGTAATTGGTCAATTATTGTGGCAAAATAGAAAGCGTAATGTTACAAAATAGTATCACATTATACAAATGATAACAATTAGATGCTTCAATAGTATTCATAAAGATATAGAGGGTTTTCCCTTGTGTAGCTTATGGCAAATTTTGATAGAGTAGCCTGAAGCACACACAAATATATACTGCCTTGTGATTTTACTTGATGTTATATGAATCCCATATAATGTGCTTTGACGCTCTTGTGATTATTGTCTTATAGTGAGCCTTGATTGTAATTCCCTCCATTGGGATTGGATTAGTGACAGAATAGTAATTCTGACAGTGAGAGAAATAGAAGTTTCTGCTACTGCAGCACTCATTAATTAGTAATACAACATCTGGTATCTTTTCTTTATTATATATATACTGAAGTGGGACCAATATTGAACTCAAATAACATACTCCATTAGTATTCTCATGCAGATTAAAAATCATGAAAATCAAACTCATGGAAAGTTAAAATGAACTTCATATTTATTCAAAAAGATGTTGGTGTGGTGATGGCAATTATCTGTCATAGCAATCTAGATGTTTATCGTTAACATTACTTCTGCAGGTATGTTCCATCTTTTTTGCCCCCTCCAATGGCGGTCAAGGGAAAGGAGCCTGAGAAGAAGGTCAGTATTTTGATTGCAGTTATGATGTCTGCTAAAGTTTCTGTTTGTAATGTTAATATTCGATTCCATATTCTTTACAGAAGGAGGAGGAAAGACCCAAGGAGAAGGAGAAAGGGAAGACACGAAACATAGATCATTTCATGGAGGAGTTGAAGCATGAACATGAGATGAGAGAGAGGCGAAATCAAGAGCGTGAACGTTGGCGTGATGGACGTCCTATTGAGAGTTCTTCTGTAATTATGCCCCCTTCTATACATTCTGTACTTTTTGCCTTAAAATTGTTGTTTTGCCCCAATAGACTTTTGATGTAGGTGATAGTTAATACTTCCTATTGGTATCATGTTTTTTCCTATACTTTTCATCTTGTCTCTCTGAAATCTAGATGAACATTTTAATTTTTCCAGCCTTCTAGTCGATTTGATGAACTCCCTGATGACTTTGATCCAAGTGGAAAGGGATCATTTGATGATGGTGATCCGCAGACTACAAATCTTTATGTTGGGAATCTCTCCCCTCAGGTGTGCTAGTTATTTTGATACTTGTGTTTTTAATCATTAATGCTTTGTTATTTATGCCTTTATGTACACAGTAATTTTTAATTTTCTAGGTTGATGAGAATTTTCTTCTGCGGACTTTTGGAAGATTTGGGCCTATTGCTAGTGTGAAGATAATGTGGCCCAGAACAGAAGAAGAACGAAGGCGGCAGAGGAATTGTGGATTTGTAGCATTTATGAATAGAGCTGATGGTCAGGCTGCAAAAGATGAAATGCAAGGTTTATTTTATCTTCTGTTTTTAAAATATATGTCTATATAGTATGGATCATTTCATTGAGTTAGTTCTCTGCTATATGGATATGGCATTTTCCTATAAGATGCCTTTGTCATTTATCTGTTATGTGGATATGGCATTTTCCTATAAGATGCCTTTGTCATTTCTCCAGGTCCACTTTATCGCTAATATTTTGAATATGGTTTCTTTAGCCAACCAGAATAAACGAAAGGGGGTGTGGGGGGGCGGAGAAATAAGGAAATGTGCAGAGCATAGACGAAAGGACGAGTTATTCACTACATTAAAGGACAGATATTAGAGGGAAAATAGTTCTAGGAAAAGTAAACTCCTTTTTTAATGTAGTTGCAGCGTCTCAATGTTCCTGTACCATCAAGTGTCGTGATCTATTATTGCTTCCAAATAGTTTCATGATCTATATTTGGAAATCAAGATGATATTTGAAAATAAATGTGCACTTTATTGCTTGCATCTTTTCTCCCTTAACTAATTCTAGGGATGGGGGGATTGGCAAACATTCTTTTACTGTGGGTGTAATTGAATTTAATATCATTGGATACTGAATGTCAAAAGCCCTACTTTTTTTGTGTATCATAATATGATGGTGTTCCTCAGCTATAGCAGATTTATAGAATGATTGCATCTACTATTCAAGTATTCAACTATACTAAATATCAAAAAAGAATTTCGATTCTAGAGAAATGTTTCGTGTAACAGGAGTAGTTGTATATGAATATGAATTGAAGATTGGGTGGGGTAAATCTGTGGCTCTTCCATCGCAAGCGCTACCTGCTCCACCACCAGGACAGATGGCTATCAGGAGTAAGGAGGTCTGTTATCTTTTCCTGTTAACACCTGAAGTTTATTTTTGAGACTAATTCCTCGTTCAAACAAGATCACCTAATGGTTTATTTATTGACAATATTTAGCATAATCATGCGCTTCAGAAAATTGTTGTCTCCTGTTGTTTTTTTGATTCTGAGATATTTAATTTCTGTTTGATAGGGTGCCACTGTAATTCTCTCTGGTCCATCAGGTCTGCCGGTCACTTCAGTCCCTAATCACAATTCTGAACTGGTAGGTTCACC
>CAOJBK015048845.1:0-24112 GCA_948294925.1 Codiaeum variegatum
GCGAGAGGTAGTCTTACTTCAAACATTTCTTTGTTCAACTTGTGTTTTGTACACAAATTGGTGAAATATCATTGGTTGAAGTTATGAGTCTAAATCTAAGTTTAGACATTTATCAAAGAGTTTGATAAATGACTACTCCATCTATGTTAAAAGTGTTTTAACATAGAACTTGATATTCAAAGAGTTTGAAAATTTCAAAGTGTTTTGTTAAAAGTGTTTTGACAAAATGGTTAAGTTATCAAACCCTAGATTATGGCAATGTTTCGAAGTGTTTGAATAATTGCCTAACCTAATTTTGTTAAAAGTGTTTTAACAAAGTTATATTTTTTGAAAAAGTTTTGAAAATCGAAAATTGAATCTTTCCCAGTTCGGATTTTTCCTCTACTTTCGTTGTGCGACTCCGTAAAGGTTCCTTCAAAACATTGTTTAGATATTCATATTTGTTAGTTCTATATTTTGCTATTAGCTTTGAATATATTTCACATTTTTGGCTTCTTTTTTCCAACTGATTAGTTCAATCAAGACTCAGAATGATGTTTTGAAATCTTGTATGTTCTTTTAATTTTAAAGTATAGAAAACAAAATAAAGGATGAGAAAGTCACACTTATAATATAAAGAATTAGAGTGACACACTAATTCAACAGTGATAATTAATTAGTATAAAATTTGAATTTGGAGAGATAGGATGCAGGCTGAAATTTTAATTTACAACTTTCTCTTCTTCTTATCTTATTTAGTTTTTTTTTTCTAAACCTGTTGTGGTATTCTTGCTTTTTGATTTGTCTTTTTTAGGAATTAAGTTATCAAAATGTTAAATTGTTTTATATATTTTGTTTTAATGTAAAGAATCATGGTTTAATATTTGTATTTTGGTGGCTAATCCATATTTCGCTTAGTATTGCATTACTCACCCATGTTTCTTTTATTAGCATATACAGTCAGTGACACCCCTAACAAAATCAAATGATTGTCTTACTTTCAATCTCATGTTTAGACGATTTTGTGAGCTTTGTAAATCTTTATTGCTTTGGGATTATTTCATGATAAATATGAACTCATGAATTTAAATCCTGATTATAATTAAATTTATATATTTATATATATAAACAAATATCAATTGAGGTAGTAATCAATGGTTTTTTTTTTAGAATGTCAGTTTAATTAATTAGTTTTAGAATGATTGGATTTTAAAATTTTAATTTGTAAATTTGTTATAATAATTTCGAGAAATATTTTTTATCCCAACTAATAAGTATTACATATTCAAATCTAAAATACAGTCTTTGATTTTATTTTATCTTTATTATCTTTTTTCGTTTATTCTATTCCCAAGAATGATAAGTTCTTATTGAATTTGACTTCCAAAACTAATTCTAGAATTATAAAAGAATCTAACAGCCCAAATATAATAAAAATAAATACATCCATATCTACCAATTATTAATATTGATAATTGTCAATGAAATAATAGTAAGAATATAATAATAAATGAGTCAATTTTTTTTAGATGTTTTTATCAGTCAAGTAGAGATAATGACCATACTCCAATTGAGTCAATTTTTTTTTTGTCAAAGAGTCAATTTTTTTGGATGTTTTTATCAGTCAAATAAAGATAATGACCATACTCTAATTGAAATCTTAATTTTTGTGATCATTCACTATTTAAAAGTGTATTTACCAGTGATAGAGTGTCAAGCGTAGTTTGGAGGGGTGTTTTGATACTAAATAAAGGAAAATATCCCTTCTTCTTATTTTTTTATTATTTATTTTACTTATTCAATGCTTCCTTTGTGTTTCTTTTTTTCCAAGAGAATTTCAATGCTCTTATGGGCCTATATTTTGTACAGTTATAATATAATTTTTCTTTTGTCCCGAAAGAGTTGAAACATAGATTGGTAATATTTACTATTTTGTCTTGATCTCAACATATAAATTAGTTGTTACAAGTTTAATTGATTAACAAAAAAAGATAGTAATATTTGATAAGTAACATATCATGTTAATCAATCAAATATATATAAAAAGAAACACTATGCGTAGTAGATAAATTTTTGGCATGCACAAATCATTTATTTAAATTTGTAGTCAGTGTACAAATAACAAATATTTATAACTCAAATTTATACAATAATTAAATTGCGATTAGTGCCCAACTATCAATTATAGCTTCTATATATATAGTTCAAGGGAAATAAGGATGGATTTTGCCATAATTAAAGGCTCGTTTTAGATTTTTTTTCTCATTTCAACACTTTATTATTATGGTCTTGGAGCTCAAAAGTTTATTTGACTACTGACAAGCTAAATATATTTTAAGTCACTCAAATGTACTTTTAAGTCTCTATAACATATATCTATTCCATACTACATTCTTTCAAAAAATCTAATATGAAAATTTAAAATAAATATTATTTATTTTCAGGCAATAAACAAAATTAAGAAAACTAAATATTATTTATTTTCAGGAAATAAATAAAGTTAAGAAAAATAAAAGAAGAAATTAGCAAATATAATCTTTTATCAATGAAAATACATTATATTTGTCAATTTGATTAATAAATGCAAATTATGCGTATTTATCCACAATAGTTTCATTTTTTTTATTTTATAATGTCAAATTGCTTTAATATATGTTAGTGATTTTAATAATTATATTTTTTAATTATTTTTATTTAAATAGTCATGTTTAGATTTCTTTAATGAGTTATAATTACTATTCTTATAAAAATTACTTAATTTTAGTTAAATACATTACATTTTGAAATTTGTTAATAAAATTCTTATATAAAAAAAAAAGAAGTCGAGCACCATTCAATTTGTCATGTATCCAAAGAAACCAATAAAAATTAGAGATGATATTTTAACTTTATAAATTATTTTCCAATTAAAGCATTAGATTTTATTTATTTATTTATTTAATTCACCTACCATATTTGTTGTTTTCTCATTTTTATATTCTATAACTTTTACTGTTGGTAGTCCTTTAGAAATTTTGACGCCTCTCATTGTTGTTGCGATGTCATTTTGGCTTTATATTTTTCAAATATCGGAAAAAGAAATGAATATGTATTATTATTATAAATATTTTTATTATAAATTATGATTTTACCTGTTAGTTATAGTATTTTTAAATAACATGTTTAGATTAAATAATGACTTTCTGTTAAAGCAATGTTGTAATTATCATTTATTTGATGTACCTCTTGAAGTTGACCATATAGTCACAGGTATTAAATTATTTATATGATTTATAATTTGATTATCGTTTATTAAAAAATTAAAGTAATTTTTATTCGTAAATGATTATTCTCAATCATCCACTAATCTTCAAAGAAATGCTTCAAATAATAATAGACCCATTTTAGGTGTGCCTTTTGAAGAAAATTTAATCGATGTTGAGATTAAAAAATCAACAAATTATGCAGGTAATCATTTTATAGTGCAAATTTTCAAATTTGTTCTTGATTCATACTAACGTTCATTTAACATATGTCGTAAAAATTGTAGATTTGACTATCATATCACAAGTACCAACAACACAAACGAAGACGAATTATATCATCACCTTCCACTTTTTCGCATACCAATGTTATGTCAACTACTGAAGGTATGAGTTTATACTTTTGAAGATACACAAATCATGTCTTTTTGTCTAATTAGTATTTTATTCTTTTTATAGGCAATTATCTTCATAAATCAGAGTTAGAATTTTCTTATAGAGAATGTCCATATTGTGAAGCTTTGTATTGGTTGGCCGAGTGTGTAAGTGACCATAGTAACAAAGGACGTAAAATCTTTGCCCTTTGTTGCAAAAAAGGAAAAGTCAAATTGCCACTTCTTAGAAATACACCACCCTTTCTTGATAGTTTATTAACACATAATGGTGGACCCATGTCTGCAAAATTCATAAAACATATTCGAATATATATTTCCATGTTTGCTTTTACGTCACTTGGGGGAAAAATAGATTAGGAAATAAACAAAAAGCCTAGTTCTTTTGTCTTCAAATTATGTGGTCAAAATCATCATTTAATTGGTTTATTATTGCCTCTTGATGGAGACAAACCTAAATTTGCTCAGCTTTGTGTATTTGATACATAAAATGAAATTTATAATAGAATGTCTTCATTTTTAACTGGTGAATCAAATAAATCTTTAAATGAAGTAATTGTCTCTAGGCTTATTCGAATGTTTGATGAATATAATGAAATAGCAAAATCATTTAGAATGGTGCGGGACAGATTTAAAGACAATGATTTTTTGCCAATGAAATTAAGATTAATTGGAAGAAGAGACCAAGATAGCTTACAATATGGTCTTTCATCATCTTCTGAGATAGTTGGTTTAATAGTGGGAGATTTTGATTTATTTGATAAGGAAAGAGATATTATAGTTGAACATAAATCAGGAATATTAAGCGAATTAGTGTTTTGCATCTAAGTCTTATGTCAATGCAATATCCAATATTATTCTTTATGGTGAAGATGGATATAGAACATATATTGAGTATTCAATTATAGATCAAAATTCTTCTTCATCTAGAAAGTATGTTACAATGTGTGAATATTATGCTTTACGATTACAACAACATCGTAATGAAGGGACAACATTGTTAAGAGGAGGTCGTTTATTTCAACAATATGTAGTAGACACATTTTCCTGTGTTGAGCAAGAAAGGATAGATTTTATTAGACACAATCAAAATGAATTGAGATCTGAGGTATATACTTGAATAAAAGATGTTATGTGCTATAGTAATATTAATTCTAATGATGTAGGAAAATCAGTTAAAATATTACCTTCGAGCCATACAGGCTGTCCAAGATATATGATTGAACATTATCATGATGCCATGACAATATGCAAATTTTATAGTCATCTAGATTTATTTATAACATTTACATGTAATCCATTATGGCTTGAAACTCAATGAATGCTACATTATATCTCTGGTAAAAAAAACTGAGAATAGACCTGAGATCATAAGCTGTATTTTTAGAGATAAATTGAAGCATTTGACTGATGATATTAAAAAACATGAAAATTTTGGTAAAGTTATTGCATTATTATACATTGTAGAGTTTCAAAAGCGGGGGTTACCTCATTTTCATTGTTTTGTGTGGTAATAAACCCAAGATGCCTTCTGATATTAATGCTATGATTACTGCTGAATTGCCATCTAGAGACTTAGGTTCTGAAGCATATCAAATAGTTTCTAAATTTATGATTCATGGTCTATGTGGAACTATTAATCCATCATCTCCATACATGAAAAATAATAAATGTTCTAAATATTTTTCAAAAAAATTTCAAGAAGAAAAAATTATTAATGATAATGGTTTTGCTGTGTATAGACGTAGAAATGATGGTAATTATGTTATGAGGAAACATGAAAAAAATTGATAATAGATTTATTGTTCATTATAATAAAGCCTTGGTTTGTAAATATGAAGCTCATATTTGTATTGAATACCGTTGTAGGTCTACTATGGTAAAATATTTATTCAAATACATTAATAAATGAACTGATAGAATTCGTGCATTTATTGAAAATTATAGAAGAGATATTGCGTAATTTGATAATAATAAAAAGAACTAATATTAATGAAATAAAACCTATTTGGATTGTCGATATATTTCACCATGTGAAGCAGCTTGGAGATTGTTTGAATTTTCAATATAGTATAGAGAGCCTGTAATTGAAAAATTAACAATACATTTAGAACATATGAATAAAGCTTTATTTGGACCATATGATAATCTAAATTATATTGCAAATAATTTAAATTTTGGACATACTATGTTTACTAATTAGATGTACACTAATAGTAAATATGAAGATGCTAGGACTCTTACATGTGTCGAGTTTCCGACTAAATGGATTTGGCAAAGTAAAGGAAAAATATGGAGTCGACAAAAAAAAAAAAAGGATTTTGCATTGGTAGAATAACTTATGTACATCCTAGCTCTGGTGAACTTAATAACTTGAGAATGCTTTTAAACATAGTTAAAGGACCTAAAAATATGAGGATATTAAAATCGTTAATGGAATTCTACATCCTACTTTTTCAATCTGTATGTAATGCATGTGGTTTAATAGGAAATGAAATCGAGTGGATTAATGATATGGAAGAAACTATTTTATGTGCATCATCTTTTGAATTACGTCATTTATATAGAATTCTTATATTATTTTGTGAATTCGACAATCCGACTAAACTTTTAGAATTATTTTGGAAGCATTTTTCTGATGATATTAAATATAAACTGCATAATACTTTAGAGATACCACTTGCATCCATTTCTGATCATTATTTAAAAAATCGAGTTGTACTTGAACTTGAAAAATTTTTTAATAAAAAATCTTTTTCTTTAATAGATTATAACTTACCTTTACTTGACAAATCATTAATCAGTGATATTAATAACAAATTGATAATTGAATAATTAAGTTACAATATTTCTGAATTAAAACATAAACATTACTATTTGATTTCAAATTTGAATTACGAGCAACGTAAAATATATGATGATATTATTTCTGTTGTTGAATGTAAAAATGGAGGATTATTTTTTGTTTATAGATTTGGTGGTACAGATAAAACTTATTTATATTAAAGTTATTATTTCTAAACTTTAGATCAGAAGAAAAAATTGTTTTGGTTGTAAATTCATCAGGAATTTCAGCATTACTATTATCTGGAGGTAGAATAACTCATTATAGATTTAAAATACCTATCAATATAAATGAATGTTCTACATGTGAAATTAAGAAAGGAACTCAATTAGTACAATTAATTGAAGAAACTCACTTGATAATTTGGGATGAAGCTCCTATGAGTCATAAACATTGTTTTGAATCATTAAATAGATAATTTAGAGACATTTTATGTGATTCAGAAGATAAAAAGTTAAATAATCATTTTGGAAGAAATACCCTTTTACTTGGAGGTGATTTTAGACAACTTTTACCCGTTGTAGTTAATGGCAGCAAAAAAGATGTTATAAATGCATCAATAACGAGATCTTATCTGTTGGAATTTTTTAAAGTATACAACCTAACTATAAATATGCGTCTTACATCAATGTCAAATATGAACTAAAACAATTTTATAAATGGATTTTGTCAATTGGAGATGGAATCGCTCCTAAAAAAAATAGCAAATATGATGATGAAAAAAATTGGGTTAAAATTCCATATAATTTATTAGTAAAAAAAATCTATGGATCAAATAAAACAAATAATTAATGAAACATATCTTGATTTTATATATAATTATACTGAATTTTCATATATTAAGGATATGGTTATTATAACTCCTACAAATGAGGTTGTGGATATTGTTAATAAAGAAATAATTAATTTAGTGCCCGAGGATGAGAAAACATATCATAACTCAGATTCTATATGCAAAACATCAAATGATGTAGAAGAATTAGAAGTTCTTTATCCAATTAAAATTTTAAATTATTTAAATTTTAATGGTTTTCTGCAACATGAGCTAAAATTAAGAAAAAATATTCATGTTATGTTACTCTGAAATATTAATGCTAGCATTGGTTTATGCAATGGTACAATATTGATAATAACTAATATTGGAATAAAGGTTATAGAGGTTGTAATAATAACTGGATCGCACTGCGGAGGCAAAGTATATATACCTCGAATTGTTCTTTCACATAATGAAAATAAATTTCTTTTTATTTTAAAATGAAAAAAATTTCTAATAAAGTTTTGTTACTGCATGATAATAAATAAAAGTTAATGACAAACTCTTAAACAAGTTGCCTTATACCTACATGATCATGTTTTTTGTCACGGCCATTTGTATGTTGTCTTATCTAGAATAACTTCACACAAAACACTACGAACACTGTTAAATAATAAATCAGACGTTGATGATGAAAGTCTAGATTACACCAAAAATATCGTGTATACAGAAATTTTTGATGATTTATTTTGTAATATGTAGTACATGCATTATTATTAAATTCACCTTTTTTGTGATTAATTTCTATAAATATGTCATATATAATGTGATTTGATATTAACTCTAAAAGTATAAATATTTAAGATTGATTCTAGAGGTAAATAATTGATACTGATTCTGAAAGTATAAATATTTGACATTGATTCTAGAAGTAAATAATTGATACTGATTCTGAAAGTATGAATATTTGATATTGATTCTGGAAGTAAATTGACAAAAATTTGGGAGTTCTCCTATGTTTATATTCCTGGCGCATTGCAACTTTCAATTCCTAATGCGTAACTAGAAGATAACAAAATGAATTTTATTTATTTCATTTTACAATTCTTTCTTTCCTACCAATGCCTTATACTAATCATTAATTTATGAAATTTTATTGATCTAATAAAGTGCTATGATGTAAGTGTCAAAAAACCAAATGAAAATTTATAGGTGAAGTTGCCGACCATTCGCTAAAGGTAAAGTCCTAGATTTTAATTTTATTTTAACATTTCATTAATATTAAAATTGTATTTAAATATTACATTTTAAAAACTTATTTCATGTTGAATAAATTTTCTTGATTAAGTCATTTCAATCTTCGTGTGGAAATAACAAATATAAATAAGATAATTGTAGGTTAAAAAAATGTAAAATTCAAATTAGATATTAAGTATTAGCATATCTTCAACGCATTCTATGATCTTCATACTCTCTTTCCCCTGCTAATATTGGAGATCCAATCCTTTTTTTTCAATTTGGAAGGTTTCAAGTCTAAAATTGATGGTAAAATACTAGATTTTACTTTTGTTTTCAGCTTTTTATGGACATTGAAATTATATTTAAATATTGCATTTTAAAAATATTATTCATTCAATAGATATTTTTAGACAAATTATTTCACTCAAGATGTGAAACAAACAAATATAATTGCTAGAGTTACAGAAAGAAAAGGCTCAGTTCAAATTTAAATATATATATATATATATATAAGCGACATCCAAAAAATAATTAAATATATTTCTTTGGCATTTAACTTTACTATGACAAATTCACAATGGATATGTTTATTGATTCACAAATTCTCTTGGTTCATGATTTTATACCAAGATAATCAATATCTACAACCAATTTTATATTTATTTTTTTAATAAATTAACTAATAAAAAATTATATTTTTGTAGAATGATTAAATTACCTTAAAAGATTACTTATTATTAAAGTTAAGAAAAACACCAACAAATGAAATTACTCATTTTGATAAGGTATATTTCATTTTTTAGATTTTATGTATTTATAAATTTTTTCATAATGACATGTAGTAACTGTTTTTTCTCTGTTTTAATACGTAGGACAGTAATTTCAAAAATAATTATAATATTTTTATCCAGTTCATAATGTAAAAGTAAGCTTACATTGAAGATGAAACATCTATGAAATATCAAGATATCTCTTTTAACATATAATTGATTAGTTAGAATTGAGTTTCATTATTAAGAATAAAATAAGACCTATAAATGCGGAGTTTGTTAATTTATATTTAAGTAAGTTAACTCAAAGTTATTTTGTAGAATCTCAATAGATGATTTATTCTTGAATTGAAATTAATGATTTTTATGATTTATCCTTTAAAGTAACTGATAGTTTGCACAACCCTTTTTGCAAATAGTATTTATGCATGACATACTTCAAATATAAAGTCTGCAGCGTAGCGCAGATGCCCTGCTAGTTTCATATAAACACCAAAAAAGAAACAAAATAGAGGTGATATTCTACATTTAAAATAAAATTAAAATATTTTCTAACATTCAATATGATATTATAGTAAATATCATGCCAAACATATAATTTAGGGCTATATCCTACATTTAAAATAAAATCAAAATTTTTTCATATATATATATATATAAAGTAGGCTTGGTTTTCCTAAAACTTGCCACATGTCATTCTCTCATGATGTCATTTGGCATTATAAACCAATAAAAGAGTGTCATATCAAATACCAACTCTTAATCTTTCCATGGCATTTTTAATTTTAATAACTCCTTATTTATTAAGCTTTTAATGAAAATTTAATAATTAAAAAAATTCAATTAATAACTAATTAATTTTTAAGAAATATATCATAATTATTTTTTTGGTGTGTGTTTTGATTTCTATGTAAAAGATTTTTATATTAAAAAAATCAAATTTAGATAAATAGAATAACTTTTTATTTATTAATTTTTATATATTATATTACTTGTCCTTATCTAATATTTTTCTATACTTTTCTTTATCTTTGGTATCCTTAACGTGTCGGATAGAACCCTAAAAGGCGCAAAACACTTACTTAAGAGTTGTAAGGTAGTTTTATAGTTTTATTTAATATATAATATCTCATTTATAATTTAGGTGTTTATGAGTATTATTGTATAAATAATAATAATATCTCTTCGATTCTTAGTTGTTTGACTGTTTGGTAAGTAACAAATTAGGTAATTTCAAGTTATGCATAATATTATTAACTCAATTTTGTAGCTAATAATAGAGATGAGCTTTGTAATAGTTTGCTTTGTTTATTTATTTTTATAATACTTGACTTGAATCAAGAATTTTCTTTGATTTTGTATTCTTTACATCGTTCTAGATATGAACTTTTTCATCATCATAACCTTTTCAATTATGGTGTTTTTTTCTATATATTAATAAAATAATCATTGTTCAAAAAAATATTTAGGTGAGAGGAAATATAAATAATATTATAAATGTAAAATTAAAATTTTAAACTTTAAATGAATAGTTTAAGGCATGTTCAGTACCTTTTTTTTGTTTTATTAAAAAATAAATTTTTTTTTTGAAAATAAGAATTTATTGTTTTTATTTTTCTATTTTATGATATTTTCTTATTTTTAAATAAATATGAAGTAAATAGTTAAAAATATATATTTTTAAATAGTATTTTTTATATTTTTATTTTTAAAATTTGAAAACATAAAAAAAAATTACAGTGATACTGAACGGGCTCTTAACTATTTGATCATATTTATATAATCTTTTTTTTAATATTTTGTAGAATATGTTAATTAAATTATAATATATATAGTTTTAAATAATTATAAGTTAATTAAATATAAATAATCGTGCAGAGCACGGTCATGAAGCTAGTTATTAATAAATTAGTGTTGGATTATTACATTAAAATATTATTATGCTTTGAAGGATTGTGATTAACGGGCATAATTATCATTAAGTAGAAGAAAACAGAGGAAAATGTTAATGTGTGGTTGGTACCTAGAAGACTAGGGTTGTAACGTGCACCATTGTACATTGCCAATTTGCTGGTTCACTTTCATTCGGAGTGTGATCTTTTTATTTTTATCATGTGTTTCATGAATTTAACCATATTACATTTGGATCGTTTAGTATTAGTTCAGTTTTCTGTTTTTATTTTCAAATTTTAAAAATAAAAATATTACTAAATATATATATATTTAACAATTTATTTTATATTTATTTAGAAACAAGTTAAAAATAGAAAACACAAACCCCAAAAAATAAATTTTAGTTTTTAAAATGTTATTTTTATTTTTTAAAAAGTAAAAAATAGGAAACAGAAAATAGTACCAAACATGTTATATTACAGATTTTAAGTTTTTGTTTTTTGTTTTTCTTTAATTATTATTTAGTCCTTGAATTTTAGTCATTTGAAAAATAATATCAGTGATCTTTTAAAATGAGGTTGAATTAACTATTTCATAAGTTGACCACTTTTTTAATCATGTATAATAAGAGAGTAGTATAATCATAAAATAATCATTGAAAACAGATGTTGATAAGACGTTGAATACAAGTTAAAAAAATTCTCTTGAAATAAAATTTTGGGATTGTGTTTTATCTCTTACAAATTTCCGTTTTCAATTATTATTATACAATTGAACTCCTATTTTCTTGTACGTTATTGAAAAAGTGGCAAACTTATGAAAAAAAAAATAAAAATAATAGTTGGATGTGCTAAATAATTAATTTGATCAACCCTTAGAGATCTTCTATTTCATTTTCCAAAATGTGAAGACAAAATAGTTAATTTGGCGAAACAAGTGAAATCAAAGGACATTATTTGAATGCTATATAAGTACATATGAAGAAATGATTAAAATGTATAGCTTGTACATATCTTTCCATTTTCCCATTTGATTTGATTCCTTCATTCATAGAGCTATTTATTTGATCGCATACATTTCTGGAACACCTTTGACAGAGGGACGATCCTCATCTCATAGAGGCAGTCACCGGTAAGCTAAGATCTTTTTCTCTGACTAAAGAAGGTGTGTATTTTGTGTCAAGTACGAGATTGGCATCGAGAAGGCATTAAAAGGAGTATTTAGCCCAAATTAACACAAATATAAATAACGATATGCTACTTTAAGAAGTCATTCTAGATGATTTCAGATCACCTTTAGTAACCTAGATTGCCATATCCATGATGACCTTAGGGACTGAAGTGGTTGAATTGCACTCGCAAAAGGACTTGTAACAACTTTATAAATATAGAGTTTCGTTTTCTACATCATCTAAAATTGTAAGAACTATGTGATTGTCAAAAACTATACTCGTTTGGTTTTCTCAAGTCCATTCGAAAAATTCTAGACTTGAACAATAATATTTTTATACAACTCCAACTCGATTCAAACCCTTCAAAGCCTGATTTATGCCTCAACAATTATTTTTTGAGATTTGATAATACTTTTCACAAATTAAATCACTTCATATTAATTTCCATGTCTTTATAATTATTTTAAAATTTGAACCCAATATTGACACCATATTACTTAAATTTCAATTTTTAAAAATTTTCAAAAAATGACCTCAAGATTACAAGTTCTATCTTAGCTCACAAACACAACCTCATTTCACACGTGCGATCAACCTCTTACAAAGTTACTCATGTGCGATCAACCTTTTACAATTCTTTGTACTCTTTTTTCTCCTTTGTTTCACTAGTGGCTTCTTAAAAAGATTACTAAGCGAACGAAGGACAAACAGGTAGTGGGTTTTTCCTCCTAAATTTCTTATTATCTTTTATTGGTAGAATGAAAGCTTTGGACAATAAAGAGAGCAACCAAAGGCAAATTTTTGTTAACATTAAGAGAAGTTCATGGCAAAATCAAAGAGAATTAATCAGAATAAGAAATTAATATGATAATTTTAGCTAATTCAAATTCTCCATACTCATGTTAACATACATGTATTATAGTTAATAATTTAGACTCTTGCCATAGTCATTAGTCCTTCTCTTGCAAAAAACCTCCATGTTCCCCCTACCTTTCCTGCTCTAGTGACTTGTGACTAGTCTTTCCCTCCCTTGATCCTCACATCCCCTTCACTAGTGTCTTTATTAAAACCTTTATAATCAAGGTATGGTTTAAGAAGAATGTTTGAGAGTTTTAAAAAGGTGTTAAAAGTTTATATTATGAGCAAAATTAGTAAAGTTGGTACTAGATTTGGTTTTGTACGGATGTCCACTTATTAGTGAAGCCAAGATATTGATCTCCTTTGTCAACAACGATTGGCTTGGGAAGTTCATATTAAAAGTTAGTCTACCTAAGTATGTCAAGAATGAAAACGCAATTATAACAAAGGCAAATAATCTCTCCTCCATGTGAGCATATAGTATTGTCAAGCACAACCTAAGAGATGAGAGGACTTATGTTGTCATAACATTAGAGAGACATGTAAATAAAGTCACATGTAAAAATTGTTTGAGTTTTTCAGAACTATAAGAAAATTTAGCATGGCTAAGCAGATCGCTTATTGTCGTTACCCATCAACCCTTCAATATTAAGTGTATTGAAGGGATATTTATAGCTAGCGGCATCTCCGAATGCACATTCAGATATACAGGGTGTAATATGATAGTTATCCCTTTTGACTGTTTAAGTAAGCTTAAATAACCCTTAGGGAAAAGGTGTATAATAGTTTTTGATTTGGTTTGAACATGTTAAAAAATAGGAAAACTTAGATGTGAGTTAAATAAGGCTATCATGGTTAAGTTATAAGGGTATTTCTCTCTACGCCTGAGGTAACAAAGTCTTGCAAAGGATTGGATCATTATAGGGCTCTTATGCGAATGTTGGTTTTAGCACTAGTTCGATGAAGAGTTTCAAGAGGGCTATGATTCTAATCAATATTATGGAAGAAGCCTTCTTGGTCGATGATTGTTTAAAAGGTTTTGTGAACTCTATGGTTGGTCTTACGATGGTGTCAGCCGAAAGGGGCTATGGAGGAGAATTTTTCAATCATTAAATTAGTTGATAATAATTCCAAAATTAATTTAAATTATGGCTTATCCACTGATGTTTCGTCTAAGAATAACTCATTGGTGCCTAACTCTTTCAATTCTCAGGAAGGACAAATCTTTTAATGTTCTTTTAGATTTGGCAGCTTTAAAAGACATAGAATATTGACATAACTCTCTGGTGATTCATATTTGTCCAGCATGTATTGAAGGTCCGCCTAGTCCTCTTTGGGTTATCTTGGTGTATTATATCCAGTGTAGGTAAGTCTTTTTTTAACTTTTGGTAATTGGTGGAAATGGCTGATATGGGTTGAGTATCACCATAGCTCGCCTAGTTACAATCCAACCAAAGGACCACAGTGAAACCCTTAAGTGTAAGTGGAGGTCAAACCTCCAAAGTACCCCACTAAAGTTTCGCTCCATACCTTTGGGCCTTCGAACCTCTGAAGGCCTCTCATCTTCCTCATGGGTCCTAGCCTATTGCTAATGCAACACATGTCCCCCATCACAGTCCCATCACAGGACTCTAGGAACCAACCTTGGGATGACACATGTCCTTCTTTACAGGAACTCCTTCACCTATAAATAGGGAGTTCTCTCATTTGTAAAGGTAATTCTAAACCTCAATTTCTCACTCTTCTTACTCTCTACCCAAACATTGACTTGAGCATCAGAGGATTATCATCCAGCACCCCTGATCATATTTTTTATGCATGCTCAATCCATTCACAACTAGGAAGGTACGTTCTTAACATGGAGAAACTAACACCTCCATCATTTGGCGCCATCTTTGGGAAATGCCAAGTTTTTTAAATTTCTCTTATTTCTTTGCAAATTGTCACATTAACATTCCTTTCTCTCTTTCTTTCTCTTTATCACATTTCTTTCAATTTGCACATAAAACTACTCACTATGGAAAAGACCCACGATGAAACTACAACGTTGACAACTCATTGCCACCATCTACAAATAGACTTGACTAACAGTTCAAATTGGCATGAACCGTCGGTTCACGCCTTGCTTAGAGGGTGAATCATAATCGGCTTGCACATGAAAGGTCTGGTTTATCGTTACGATTCAAACAATTTTAGACAGATTTACGGTTCCAATTTATCACAGTTCTAAGGTTTGGTTCGGTTCTGATTTCACCCAGGTTCAAATGATAATAATTGAAAAAAATTGAAAAATTACTAATTTTTTTTATAGAATAGAATAATTATATTAATTTTTCAAAATCTAATAATTATTTTAATTGATATAATAGAATGCCAATTTTACACAAGTTTAGTTATCAATTTTTCCTTTATTTTAAATAATCAAACAATTTAAAAATATTTTATAAGATTTTTAAATGATATACATAGATGGAATTATTAAATTATAATTATTATATAATTTAAGAATTTAACATTATTTTTTTTCTATTTTAAATATTTAAAACTCATATTTTATACATGTTAAAAAATTGTAAAATACATATTTTTATATTATTTTATTTTTTAACAGGTTGAACCAGCCCAAAACCGCCGATTGTAGTTTAGGTTCACCAAAATATTGAATCTTAATCAGCCCATACCCCTTATGGTTTTAGGCTTGTTCATGAACCAAAACTATTTACCTAATTCCGGTTCAGGCAGTTTGGTTCGCTATTCAAACTGAACCTTGGTCAGGTCTACTTACAAACACAACTGCTCAAGTCACAAACCAAGATACTATTAACACTCGGCCTCAACCATCATCTCTTAGAATCCTCACTAGACTAGCTTCAACATTGTAAGCCCTCCAAAACCTGTTAGGACAAACTCAACAATTCAACACCTCAACTCCCACTACACAACCCCCACAAACCCGTTATTACACTAGAATTAGTGGGAACCTTACAAGTTTTAGTCACCACACTTGCCCCATTAGTTCCCCTATTGCAACAAACACTTGCACCCAACCTGCCAGTTGAAAGAGGTAATAATGACCCATTTGGGGTAGCTAGATATTTAAACTTTGGCACTTCCACTGGAAGAGAAGGGGCAGGAGGTGTAATACTACTCATGGATATAAGGGGGAGGATAAGATCGGCAATGGAAGTTGCAGGAGCAGTAAGTGGAAAAGGTAATGGTGACAGGAGGAATGAAGAGAGGGCTGGAGGAAATGATAAAAGAGAGGAGGTAAGTGATAGGCCAGCAATTAGTGAGGCCAGACAGAGTAAAAGAGGTGATGATAGAAGGATTCATTCTCACAAAGCCTCGAAGGGAAGGCATAAACACTCTCACAGACATAGGTCCAAAAGAGGAGATGATAGAGACCAAGAGGCCTCTAGCCATCATGGCTTGAGGATAACCATAAGGGATGAAGTGAGGAGGTACGTAAAAGAGATAGCAGCGGTGAAGTCCACTCATAGGAGAAACCTTACACTAGACATGAGGTCTCCCTTTACAAGAAGAATTGTTGAATTTCAAATGCTAAAAACCCTAGTGTTGATACGCATGAGGAAAAAATGACCTTTAGAGTTGTAAATGAGATCATTATCTTTCAACTTCCAAAAATAAATGCTTACACACACACCTTTGAACAAGTTAATTTTTGCACTTCACTTGTTAAAAATGAGAGTTCAAAGGAGAAGTTGAACTTGGTTGATAATGTCGTTATTGAGTGTGTGCCAAAACAAGGAAAAGAAGATTCAGAGAGCAAGGAGATAGTATCAGAGGAAACTTCTAAGAGCAGGGTTGTAAACCCTAAGTTTGGGGCCAAAAAGAAAGTTGTTAAGAAGAAGCAAGAGGTAAAACTTAAGTGAGGAGATAAGGTATGGCTTCCTAAAGCTCTTCTTGAGTCATGTTTAAAGTTTCTAAACTTAAAAATCCATGGTACAATTGATTTGGCATGTCTTGGTTTTGAAAAATTTGGGTCCCATAAAAGGTTTGAGGAATCACAAAAGGTGGGGTGAAAGCCCTACCTAATGTTCAACTAAGACAACGTTAAAGAAGCATTTGGTGGAGGTAACCCACCAGTTAAAAATTTACCTTGTTTTATTTAATGTTAGTTTTATTTTGCTTGTTTTTCTTGAGTAAAAGAGAGGTATGACACTTGGTCAGAGATTTTACAGGTTTTGAGCTTAAATCAAAGTGAAATGGTAAATGGTTCGAGCCACGAGAGGGTCCATAATCCGTGGTATAAACTAAAGGGTGAGTTTAAGGTAAAAAGGTGTAAAAACTATGTTTCATTGCTCAAAGACATGTCTCATGCCTGTAAGCATAACACATGAGGCTGGCAAATTGATAAGGTTGAAAATTTTCAGTACAGTAGCTTCCACTAAGCTCACGAACTTGGATCACTCCGGTGACCAAAGCTCATGAGTGCAAAGTGAGCTATTGTACTGATTTTAGCAATTGGAGTGGAGCTTACGGCCTGAGCTTATGAGCGTGACTGATGCCTGTGAGCCAGGTTGTAACTGATGTATAAAAAAGACACTCATAGGCAGAAGTCACGCCCTTGGCTAATGCCCTTGACTCTTGCTCGCGAGGTGTTAATTTCCCAGAAAATCAGTGAGGCCCACCATGAAAATTAGTTTTAAAAACACTCCAAACACACTTCTTAACCATTTTCACAAAATCTTCTACCCTCTTTCCCTCTCAAATCACTTCCAAACCTTTTTAACTTTCAAATTAACAAGGATTCAAGGCTTAATTCTTCAATTATCTCAAGTGCTTTTAGGTTTTCCTTTCTTTTCTTTTCCTTTATTTTTTTGTTTAGTTTTACCGTATTTTTAGGGTTTATAGAATTGCATGCTAGGGCTTAAATTTTCTATATTTATTGAAGTTTTTATGTTTTTTGTGTTTATTGTATTCATATTTTGTTGTTAATTTTATTTCATTGCTTTGTGTAGTTGTCTTTATGCATGCTTAGGGTTAGGGTTCTTTAGGCTTGAATTTCTTGAGAAATTATGCATGTTTCTTTGTTTGAATCCTTGAATCCTTATTTGTTTATGGCTTTATACAAATTGGGAGTTATTTGGGTGGTGATTTTAGTTGAAATTGGTGGCTTAAAATTGTTCCTACAACGTGTTCGATAGAATGCCAAAGTGAGTTGGGGTTTCTATTTCACTTGAAATTCAACATGTTTTGTGTTGTTCTAACCTTAAGAATACCCCCACTTCACTTTGGCTTGACTTTTTTGTATACACGGAACTCTGAGCACGTTGTTCTTAATTCTTGCACTTGTTGTGCTCATATGTTAAGTGTGACTTATGCTATGTTCTTGATGCATGTTTTGAGTGAGTTGAGGTCTTTTTTGCAAAAAAATGCCAAGCTTTTTATGCTTGAATCATTTAGAATCAAAAGACACCATCTCACTCGATGTTTATCTTAAGCACCAACACACACCATACACTACTTATGGTGCTTTGATCTATGTCAATATCTATATAGGGGTGGGATTTTAAGTGGGATGCTTGGGTTTTTATTTGGTTGTATGCTTATTTTTTATTGGTTAGTAACAGTCTATTTTTAGCTGTTACCATGCCAAAATTTTATTTTTTGCAAATAACCACTAATAGCCTTTTGTGGCTTTCTATCTTTGATCTTTTATGTGTTATTTCGTAGAAAATGAGACCAAGAAAGAGCACTGCCGCATCCTCCATCTCAAAAGCCATAGGTAAGTGCTCAACTTCATCCTCCCATGCTAAGAAGCCAAAAAAGAAAGAACCAACAAGGAGGCCACCATCTCCACCCTCGCCACCACTCAAAGGGTGTCATCTTAGAGGCCATTGAGGCAGCAGCCTGCTATATAACCTTGAGCATCCGTGTGCTAACTTTTCAGAACAATGGTAATGGGACTGGCTCAAACTATTGGAGAACAAGCCTTTTTATGCAAATTACATACCTGATTGGGGGTCTTTGGCCAATTTACCATAATTTGAGCAATTGCAATTCATGCTCAATGAGCCGGGGTGGAAGAACCTATATGACATTTAGGAGCTTGCCTACCGTGATCTCATATTGGAATTCCTATGCACCCTGGAATGGCCAAAGAAGTAGTCCAACCATGCTTAATAAGTAATCAAATTTTGGTTGGGCGGTCAAGACTTCATAAAGAGAGTGAATGATTTACCCGAAGACTTTGGGCTATATACTAATGAAGAAGTTAACTCCTTAGTGTATTGGCATTCAGAGGTGGCCTTCTCTTATGAATTACTCGTACTAAACAAGGCTTGGGTAGAGCTAGCTAATGGGCCATGGAAGTCCACAAAAAGTAAAGCCTCGAAGTTAAAGGACCCGACCTTAAGATATGTGCACTACCTCCTTGGGCGGTCTATCTCTCCTCGATCTCAATCAGGGTCATGTCAACAAGTCCAACTTGTTCTTCCTGTACTACTTGAAGAAAAATGTCTGGGTGAATGTAGCATACTCTTTGATGTAGACATTGAACGACTAAGCTAACCGAGATAATTCAGGATGTCTCCACGGTGGATCTTATATTATAAGGTTAGCTTAGAACTTAAGGGTAGCTTATAGAGTTGAGGACTTGACCCTTGATGGACCTATGACACTTTTTGACATTGAATGCATCAAGTACATGTTGCAACAGAAGAAAGGCAAGCGCTATGACCTAGCTTCATCTCCGGCACCACCTCCTGTAGCTTCATCTTCATCCAAGGGGCCTACTTCTCCTACTATAGCCCTGAGTTCTAGTGTTGAGGATAACATGCGACATATCTAAATGGATATTGACCACCTTCAGAGTCAGCAATAGGACAACTTAGAGGAGCTTTATCAAAGGAGTTAGTTCTCCAAGGTCCTAAACAAGATCTTCAAGAAGATACAGTTGAAGAAGCCAAAGAGGTTTGTTTCCCCACCAGCAAAGCCAACTCCAACCTCACCATTGGCTCCGAGTCATCCCGGTACATCATCTTCATCACCACCAGAGGAGGAGGTGGAGAGCAGTGAGCTCGAGACTGAGACATAGTCGAGCAGATCGCCAGCTATTGCTTCCCATTATATCCCCGAGCCAGAGACCAAGGAGGACACAGATAGGGACTTAGAGGGTGATTATGACAATGATGATGATGGCTCATTGAGCCTTACCTTCTAATCTTGTAGTTGTGGATTCTCTCACTTTTACTAATGCTTTCATTTCTTTCTTCGTCATTTATTTGGATTTGTAATTTTTTTTATTTTGGATATTTGTTTTAAATTTCTGTTATTTGGTACTTGTTTAACTTGAATTGTGCTATTATTTTGTGATTTCGATGTAAAACCAAATCTAACCTAGGTGTGTAATGCTTAAAATTCTACTTTAGCTCGGATTGTAATATTAAGAAAGGATGGAAACCTTTCGTTTCAGGGTAATACTCTTCCCCTCTCTCTCTTATTTATTCTTTTTACACACATTAAGGACAATGTGTGGTTTAGGTGTGGAGGGGTGAATTGTTTGATTGCCTAATTGTGTGTTGAGTTAATTTTTGTCATGCATGAATGCCTAAAATAGGAACAACAAAACTAAGCACAACAAATTATAGGTTTCACTTACATTTTAATAGGATTATAAAATTGGACAATTTTTTTTTAAAAAAATCACTCACACAGACACATAGTTTTCACAATTAACTTTGATTTTTGGTTAAACTTTGAACATAGTGGTTAATTGTAGGGTCCACTTGGCATAGTTCCCATGACTATGCTCTAAGGCATTTAGTCACTATCAAATGTCTAGTCCTTTTCTTTGGCATGAATTAGGTATGGAAACTAGAGCTAGTACTTGAGAGCTTCATTTTTCTTCTTGGGAAACAAAATAAAATAACAATAAGTGCATTCATGAAAAAGTTGGGACTTTGAAAATTATGATCTATTCCACTGGTTTCATATTTCAAAAAGTGATATCTAAAAGTGAAACCATGAATGGTGCTAGTAGCCAGCTAAACAAGTCTGTACTAGTTGAGTAACCGGGGGTTGGCACCACAAAGTGTTTACCTTCGTGTCAAAAGACTAGTGACAGGTTTAGCTAAGTCGGGTCCCTTGGGAAAATTGAAAATTTCATGATTGTTTGCATAAAATATAGCCATGTTTTTGGGACTAGACATTTGATTGTGTCATTGAATTGCCTTGGAGCTAGGTTATAAGAACATCACCTTCATGGATTCTGAACTTGACTGTCGTGTTCCTAGTTTATCCATGAAACCAAAGTATTGTGAAAACCAATTTTCTATTCGAGTGATTTTTACCTTTTTCTTTTGTCTTAATTTTTGGGTTTTTGATAATGGTGAGTGGAAGTTGTGTTTTGATTGTGCTTATGTTTGCTTGGGGACAAGAAAAAGTCTAGTGTGGGGGAGTTTGATAATGACCAAATATACATAGATTTTACTTCGTTTCTTGGCCATTATCTGTATCCAATTGCATTTAATTTGCTTATTTTAGTGTGTTTTCAGTTCTTCCAGGTCAAAGCACCATTCTAGGGCTAAGTAGCCAAAAACTTTGAAATTGGCATGCAAACCGAGCAAAAAGGAGAAAAAACCAAGCATTAGGAGCAGTCATGGCTAGCTCATGAGTGTGACCAATACCTGTGAGCTTAAAAGAAGTTACTGGACTAAAGTTACCAAAGCTAATTTTCACAGGTTTGACTCACAGGCTAGCCTCACGGCCGTGACCAATGCTCGTGAATCACAATGGAGTTGTTGTACTGAAATTAGCAATTAGGGAAAAAGCTCACGGGTATTGTTCACATCCATAACCACACAAATTAAAACACTATAAAAGTGTAGACTGTAGAAAAAATGGGGAGTTCTTAGACAGTTCTTAGTTTTTCAAGGTTAAAAAAAACCATAGAGAGCCAAGTTTGTGGAAAAACACATTAAGGAGCCAAACTTGAGTGGGAATAGCACATAAAGATCAAATCCCAAGTAAGAATCAACAAGGGGCATCTATTAAGGGTTTTGAGTTTTGACCTAAGATTCCACATGGGTTTCTTAGTTCCTCTCTCTTCTCTTTCTATTTTCTATTGTATTCTTATAACTGTGCATTAAACACTCTTTGTCTACCTAGATTAGATAAGTATTTGCTATTTGTATGGATTAATCACATTATTACTCAATGAATGTTTAGGTTTTTCATCAAGTTATGTTTTTTATTGATATTTTCTGCATTTTCATCTTTAATAGCACGCTTGTTGGTGAATATTGTTGCTCATGCTTTGCTAGAGATAGAAAGTTTGGATTTTGAACACTCAAAAAAACATGTGGGTTTGCCATGTTTGCTAGATATAGAATCATAGACACATAGGTTTTATGATTGTTTCACATGAATCTTAATGCTTTTTCTACTTGAGTAGAAGTAAGAAGAGATTCTCTTCTATTACTTAGGAATTAATGGTTTAATTGCTTGAGAAAGGATTAAACTTAGCTTTGTGTGAAAACCCATTTGATGATTAATTGAAACTTTCATTGGGTTGTTGATTATCCATGCAAATTAGTTAAATATGAGTCGAAATCTAGGTAAACGCTTCTCATTCTTGATTTTACCCTTATGTTTTGTATTCACTCTTTAACTGCTTAGTTAATTTAGTTCGAATTTAAGTTTTTAATTATAATTAACCCAAAATATTGGTGAGCTAGACAATAGTCTAGGAGATTAATTTAATGATTGATTGATTGAACCCATATAATCCATTGAGAGAATGATACCGGGACTCACCGATTATATTACTTAATATGACCCCATGCACCTATAAGTGTATAATAGACTTTATTTCAAAGTGTTCCTTCCCTCTAGACCAAGTCCTTAGAGAAAATGAAGCAAGAAGGTCTAAAGGGTGAGCTTCGAAGGTCAGATGGGAGCTATATGTAGATGGTGCTAGTGGCAAGGGAGCCAGTGGTGTTGGAGTTATGCTAAAAAAAAAAGAAGGGGGAGAGGTGCTCCTAGAATTTGCATTGAAGTTGGACTTCCACACCTCCAACAACATAACAGAATACAAAGCCCTCATATAAGGCATTGTAGTGGTAGAAATTTTGTATATTAAAGTGCTTTATGTTTTCAGTGACTCTTAACTAGTCGTAGAGCATGTGGAAAGACTATATAGAGCTAGATACTCATACATGGTTAAATACCTCTAGAAGGTTGATGAGTAACTAAAAAGGATGAAGAAGAAAAGGATAGAAGTGGAGTTTAAGAATATTCTCAAAGAAGCTAATAGCAGGGTTGATAGCCTCAGCAAACTGCTAGCAGCTCATCCAACGAACTTGCCTAGGAAGGTGTTCACGGGAGTTATGACATAATCAAGTATAGAGGAACCTGAGTGTGTTATGGAGGCTAACACTAAACCTAGTTGCACTACAAAAAAACAGACATTTACTAACGCCAATTCAGCGTCAGTAAATGTATTTTTGGCGTCAGTAATTCAAGTTACTGACGCCTTAGTGACGCGGAAATTGCGACGGTATTTCCTCCGACAGCAAAAAAAAATACTGACGCGAAAAATTCGGTATCAGTAATTACTGACGCAATTTTGGCGTCAGTAATTACTGACCATTTACTGACGCCAAAATTGCGTTAGTAATTTTCTGACTCAATTTTTCGCGTCAGTAATATTTTCTTCAATAACAACACATTAGTGACGAAAAAATGCATTTATGACAAAAAAATTCCGTCACTAATTTTCTGACAAAAAAATGAAACATTAATGACGTAACAAATAATGAATATTTTATATAATAATTACGTCACTAATAACTATGTTAATAATAAAAAATAATATAAATAAATAATAAAATTTATATAAACATTATATTTAAAAAATCAATTATGAATAAATTTTATATTAAATAAATTACAATACAATATTCAAATTTATTAAAAAAATATAAATTTAGTTACATAAATTATA
>CAOJBK015050675.1:0-20047 GCA_948294925.1 Codiaeum variegatum
TGCACTAAAAATAAAATAAGGAAATTTGAAAATTAATCGATATTCCACTGGTTCTTATTTTGCACAGAGTACACCTAATCTAAGGAACTATGAATAGTGCTAGTAGCTAACTGATGTAAGTGATGAGCCGAGTAACATGGGGTCAGTACCACAAAGTGCTTACCTTCCCGTTAAAAGGCTAATGAAGAAATCAGTTAATCCGGGTTCCTTAATGAGTTATAAAAAAACAAGAAGAAAAGAAAGTGCATGTACTTAAAGTCTGAATTTGCATGATGTGTGTTTTATTTTCTAAAGGATTGAGTTGATTCCTAAGTATGAACATCGATACTAACCAAATTTTAGCTTTGTTGCATTAAAAGAAGTTTTGCTTGATCGTTTAACTTGGATTTTAATAATTGATTATGCTATAAAATTAACAAGGTTGATGAAATTGAGTTCTAGGTTTAAAATTTGGTTAACTTAGCATGAAAATTTTGACATTAATTCGATTGAGTAATTTTATAAGAAAAGTTGAAACTATGTTTTTCATAACTTGATTAAGAAAGTTTAATTATCTAATCATTGTCATTGTTCTGTTTTGCTTAAGGACAAGCAAAATCTTTAGTATGGGGAGTTTTTTTGTGTGAAATTTTATATGTTTTTTCCTAACATTTAAGTATATTTTTCACCCGAAAATTGAGTTTAATGTGTGTTTTAAGTGTTTTCTTAGAGAAAGTTAGGAAATTATACAAAAAAGAAATTATTTGATTAAAAATGGAGCTCCCAAATGAATGGAATTACTTGAGACAAGATTTGGAGTTTTTTTGAAGGATTTTACAAGTGCACAGGCTGTGCATTACACTATCCTAGGTCGTGCAAATCGCTGGAGAAATGCTGCTGGAGGAATAAAAAATGTTGTATGATGCACGGGCTATGTAGATGCATAATGGGCATGTGTGTTCCCCCATGCAACCTACTGGATCGGGCACAATTAAGAACTAACTGACTCAGAAATCTACATGGAGCAAGAATGTCACTTGCACGAGTTATGCATGATTAAAAAGGGGGTCGTGTGCACTTTAAGAAACAAAGAAGAAACATGATTCTTCAAGTTTATCCACATCTAAAAGCCCTATTTTTCATTATATGAGGAGGATTAATGGGGGAGAACAATATACATTATATACATCATTCATCTAAGCAGTTCTAAACAAGTTTTGAGAGAATTAGTATAGGATTGCTTGAGATTTTGCTGTCAATACTCTGTTCTCTCTATTTTTCATCATTTTCTTTTAGTTTTTCATTAATTTAGTTCTTGTTGAAGACTAAAGTTGAATTTATCCAAGGAGATTGGGATCTTTCTGCTATTAATTGAGGTGTATTCTTAACTGAATTACTTTAATTTTGGGTTTTCTTTGCATTAAGGGTATTAAACATTATTTCCCTAAAAATTATTATAACTATTGAGTTCTAAATCAATCATAAACTAAATTCATTTTTTTCTAGAAATTGAAATATGAAATAGTCCTGATATGATTAATTGCTATAAGTTTCATTAATTAGGTTAAATTTTTGCTTGATTGAATTGAATTAATTCTTATAACTGATTTTTTATCACCAATTAGTTAATTTAGGGTTTGGATGATGTAGCGAGAGTGGAAGTTTGAACCTGAACTATTCCATTAGGATTCTAAAATGAATTAGAAATATAAGTTTTAGACTTAACTCCTTTGATTGATGCATGTTTTCTCTAGATTACTTCTATGAATGTGTTAACTAGATTAGGGTAAGTTCTAGGTGAATGATTATATTGAACATTAGAGAGTTAAACCTAATTAATTGAATTAACAGTAACAAATCATAAAGGATGGATTAAGGATTTTCAATTTCTCTAGACGTGTTCATATCATTGCATACTCATACTCATTGTTTGCTTGCTTTTACTTTAATTTCTTTTTCAATTCCAAAACCAAAATCATCGTTAAATTTACTTTTGCACAATTAGGAAACAAAATAATAAGGCTAAGATAAGACTTTATATCCTTGGGAGTATGACCTTGGGTTCTCATCCTGTGTTATAATAGCCCGTATACTTGCGGTCGTTATTTGTTAGTATATTTTAAGGTGAACAAATATGCATTAAATAAAATGGATAATTTGTAAAGTTAGACCTAATTAAAAATTGTGCAATGTTTCTTGAAAGTGTTTCATGAAACATTGTATAGCATGTGATGTTGCAAGTATAGGATACATTTTGTGTCTAGAACGGCTATGAATACCTGAACCACAAAATGTTCAAATCCTCATACTTGTTATTCCAATAGGATTGACTTAACTAATGTGCAATATTTAAAAGACAATGTGTAGCTTACAGTCGGACACATTATGAGCTATTTAAATGGAATATCACAAGATTTTTAATGAGCAAGAGTTGCTCACTTGCAAGAAATCAATCCTTAGAAAGATAATGTTTAGCTTGCGAGATTAATGAATAAGGGTTATTTGCCTAGTAAGATTGCAATCGACCCACTAGAGATTCACCCCAATGGAATCTTTGTTTCCCATTTCAAAGTGCAGGATGTGCCAAATTAATGGAAGGACCATTTTGATTTAAAGACCAAAGTCATTATGCTGTGTTGGATTTACATTAATAAGGAACTAATTAATCTTGTTATTTTCTGCAATTATATTTTGATAATCATGAGTAAATCAAATCCTATTGCATGCCTTCTAGATGAAACCTAACTTGTTAGACTAAACTATGTAGATTGGCTTATGATTTTAAGACTCGTACTCTCCAGTGAAAAGAATTTTATGCACTTAATCAGCCTATTATTGGACCTTTGCCCAAAGGGGCTAGTCTAGAGGAATAAGAGACTTTGAGAAAGTGGAAAGATGATCATTTACAAGCAAGTGCATATTGCTAGCATCCATGACTAAGGAATTGCAAAAGAAACATGAGCTTATAGCTGAGGTGTATGACATTTTGCTTCACCTTAAGGATCTCTATGGTGAGAAAAGTTGCACCACTAGTTATGAGATGTCTAGGGAATTGTTCCGAGCCAAAATACGAGAGGGTGAGAAGGTTGGGCCATACATCTTTAAGAGTATAAGGCTTCTTGAGTAATTAGAGAACTTAGAATTCTCTATGGAGCTTACCTTCAAACAGATTTAATCCTATAATCACTATCGGACTTTTTCTCAAATTTCATTATGAATTTTCATATGAATCAGATGGAGTGCACTCTTGCTAAATTGCATAGAAATCTTGTCATCACCCAAAATGAAATGAATGGTGAAAAGGGTAAGGAGGTTGTTCTTGTTGCTTCTTCTAATGGGACTAAGAAGAGGAAAGACAAAAGGAATGCATCCTAACCTAAGCCTATCGGGGGTGTTAGTAAGCAGAAAGCCATTCTTACACAAGAGGGTGTTACACAAGGAAAGTGTTTCCATTGTGATGGTATTGGGCATTGGAAAAAGAATTGTCCAAAGTAATTAGAATACTTAAAGAACAAGGAAAGAAGGAATAAGAAGAAGGCTAAACCTTGTGAAGGTATGATTATTACTCATTGCTTGGATAGTTGATAGTGGTGCAAGTTCTCATATTTGTGCTTCTATGCAGGTAATGACAAGTAGTGAAGGCTTGGATAAAGGTGAGGTGACATTAAAGCTTGGACTAGAGAAAGGGTCCCCTAGTATTGTATTGTTTCTTCTATTGTAATTATCTTTATTGCTTTCTTTTGGGGATGTGTGCCTTCCCTAGAACCCACAGTGGGCTAGAGGAAGGACCCTTATTTCCTTTTCCATTTTTATCACTTTTCTTTTATTTCTTAACATACAGATAATAATCTATTCATGCATCATACTTTCTATGCCTTAACTGTCCATGCATCACATGATATGCCACACATACATGAAAATCAAAATTTTAACTGAAATTGTATTTTTCTTATGCCAAAACTTGTTTAGAAATGGAAAAATCTTTTTCTAAACATTTTTGTCAAATCATGAATCCCCAAACCCAACTATGGTTTGAGGATTAGCCTTTTATAAATTGGGTAAAATAATAAGATTTTTCTAAAGATGGAGTTTTACAAAATGGTTTCTTAATCACTTAAAGAAAAATTATTTTCTCAAAGATTAAGTGGTAACTCTAAACACATCACACATGCATGCCAACAGACAGATATGGAGGGCAAAATTATGGAACCTTACTAAAAGCACGATGCCATGTGCAATCTGACCCCTCATGATCGGTTTCCTCGAGCCATAAAACTCGAAGGCACACTGGAAATCCCGTAAGCATTGGACGGGGTCTCACAATTAGCGACTCCATTGGGGACATTTTGAAACTGGCTCAAAATTAAGCATATGATTTTTTTATTAAAACATTTTTTGGCTTAAGACTGTATGGAAATAGGTTTCATGCATCACTTCACATACTCCCTTAGCTTAGGAAAATCCAGATAGAGAGTAACATTGAGTGAGCTTCCCTCTTTGGGACCACTTTGTCGATAGAGAAATCATCCAACTCCAAGGCATATTCTTTGATCCTTTCGGTTATGATAATAAGGTTGCACGTAACTGCTGGACCCACGCAAACCTCTTTGGTTCACATGTGGTTAGGCATATCGAACCTTTAAACTTCCTAGCCTTCATGTAATTATTAGAGTTGAACTTAGGTTCCATGTACCCTAAACTTTGATTATGATTATCATCATGAAACCTTTTTCATGCATGCATGGATCTCGACATGAAAATGAAATTGGATTGAATGAACTATTCTAGACAATACACAAAAAAGCCCACCTTACTTTTCACTTGTCTGTTGTTGGCCTATTTTCAAAAAACTGGTACCCCACCTTTTCTTTTTTCCATATGTCAACATGTCTAATACTAAAGACAATAACACCTACAACCCAGCTACTGATGCCACTACCTTAGACCTACCTACTTCACTAGCTCCTCATGTTGACAGTGCTGGGATGCTTGCTGAGATAATGCAAAGGAAAGATGAGGCTATGAAAACACAGAAAGAGACTCTGACTTCTATGATGTAAGCCCGAGAGCAGACCATACTGGGCAAAGTGAAATCTATGATGGCTCAATTCGGGGTCCAAACTGCCAACCCTGCTTTAAACTAGTCAAATTCGGGGAAAAAGCCTTTGACTGGAGAAGTAATCGTCCTGAATTCATAATAAGACCATAGAAACAACACTCTGACTGCCCCTGCTATGGATCCTTTCTCAAAGGGGGCCCAAGATCACCCACTCCTTAAATTGATGGTTGAGAAATATGAGAAAATGGATAAGGCCCTCAAAGCCTTAACGAAGAAAAAAAATGTCATTGATGTGAAGGCACTAAGCCCCTTCCTTAATGCTAGGCTCCCACCTAAGTTCCAGATATCAAACTTTGAGAAGTTCGATAGCACTACTTGCCCCTCCACTCACCTCAGAATTTATGATGGTGCACTCCGCCCTTTGAGCATTGAAGGAAAGCTCCTTACTCAACTCTTTAAACAGTCATTGGCTGGTACGACTTTGAACTAGTTTTTCAACTAGATGACTCTAAGAAACAGACCTATGAGTTAATTAGTAATGTGTTTTTAAAGTAATATTCCTATAATCAAGAAATCGATATCAAAATAATATACTTAGAAATAACTAAGTAATTTCCTAAAAAAAAAAATCTGCTTTCATTACTAAATGGAGGAAGAAGGCCTCCCAAATGGTAAACTGACCATCAGAATCAAAACAGATTGACATCGTTGTCAAAAATTTACTGCCTGTATTTCGAGACAAATTCATGACACAGTACTTGCCTAATTTCAAAGCATTAGTAAATGTTAGCACTTGTTTAAAAGATAGGGTTCAATCTGGCCTCATCAAGGATGAAAATTAGACCTCATCCTTTCACTTCAAAAAGACCAACAGTGCTAAAAAAGAAGGATGAGTCAATGTAATAATGGCCCATAAGCCTATATAGATTAAACAAAGGGAGTTCACTAACTTTTAGGGTATTGAAGCTGAGTTTTCTCCTAAAACAATGCTTAGAAAGGGGTGTATTCCAACCATTCAAGCCAAAGCCCATTCCCAATCCATTACTGAAGAACTTCAACATGTCTAAAAGGTGTGACTACCATTAAGGGCTAACGCACAAAACTGATGGTTACAAGGCCCTCAAATCGAAACAAGATCTCATTAATGTAAACAAACTCCTTCTGACAACTCCTAACATTAGCATAAACCCCTTGCCAAAGCATAATATAAATGCAATCTTAAATGAGTTCAATGAAGGGGACTCAACACACCTCACTACTGATGTTGTACCACTGAGTAATTTCCATTACACTAGAGAAGACCTACCTTCCTTAGGGAAGTCTTTCTTCCCATATAACTCTATTCCGATTGACCAACCTTCCTTAAGGAGGCCAATTTTTAATGATCAACGTTGTGTCATCATCGAACTAAGACACTTGGGATTTGAAATAGATGCCATTACCCAAAGTGGGAGGATAACACAAGCACATGTTGCTTCTCCATCTGCAAGTCATCCTGTGGCCTAGAACAAAAAGACTCCTGAACCTGAAGAGGATCCCATACCTAAATAATTGAATAAGACCCATGCTAATATTCCTATCTAGAGCCTAATCATGTCATCTTATCCTCAACGCCAAGTTCTTTGTAAGGCATTGAGCTAATGTCAGACCTCATCTGACATATCTCCAAAGACTCTAGTCACATCTATTACTAGTTCCATAATAGGGGAATCAATCTCCTTCTTTGATAATGAAATCCTACCTGGGGGACCACACATGATGCCATTTACATCACTGTCATTACGAGGGAGAAAACTATCCCAATGGCCTTGGTGGATAATGAGTTTACACTCAATGTCTGCCTGCTGATAGTTACAAGCTGCTGGGGGTTAAGTGCTGTTAATTTCACCCCTTCAGACCAAATTGTATGGGCTTATGACAACTCAAAAAGGGAAGTTCTCGAGGTGACAACTCTGGAAATTCAACCTGAGCTGCAGGCATATCCTTTATCTGGTTTCTCATTTATGCAATTCATTGAGGCTGTTCATAACCTGAAAGAGCCAATCTCTTTGGACTATGATCCGAATTGTAACCCAATGATTGGGAACATCCTTAAGCACATGGCCTATTTTCCTAGTATGGGTCTGGGTAAAAACTAACAAAGAATGAAGTTTTTTTATGAATACCCATCCTCCATTCTACCATTTGGCTTATGCTACAAACCTTCTGGTAATTAAATTGAGGAGGTAAAAGCCCAAGTCAGAGAAAGGTCTCTCATTTCTAGAAAAAGGGGTGAACCTGACTATCCCCTAAGGCTATATTTCATAACCCTAAACGATACTTTGTCAAAGAGAGAGAGATAGTTCCTTACTATGCTTTTCCAGAACCATGGATTTTCCCTCTGAAAGGCATTAGAATTCCTAGATTTGAGCTATTCTCTAATATAAAGCTAACCATGGAAGACTGCCAGCCCATATACTATCTAAGCAATGATTATGAGGAAAACATGGAAGCTATCCTCTTTAGCAAGATAGTTGTCTTGCCAGACAAGGAGGAAAAATATGACCTCTTTGCCTTGATCAAGCTTATTACTAGGAAACTCAAAAACATTCATTTTGATAACGCCTATTGAAGTCACTGAGTATGAATCAAAGTTTGAGTCTAGCACTGATTTTGAGTCCTCTTCTTCTTCTTTTGACTCTGAGTCTAAAAAGAATGTAACTAGTATGTCGGGTATTAATTATGAACTTGATTTATCGTGGACCTCTCTCCAATTTCAATTAATATGACCACCAAATTTTCTTATTAAGAGCATGTCTCTTTATTTTCTTTTGATGTGCCAATTGATGAATCTAACCTCAATCAAATAGAAAAAGAGAATAAAATAAACAAAATAAAAGATGCAGTTAAATAGCCCATAAACACTGACACTCATGACATGCCTAAAAACACATACATTGCATCTGCATGTTCGAACAAACAGGACACTAAATCTTCCATCAAAATATTTAAAGACTGCTTTGCTTGACAACCCAGTAACAAGACCGAACTCGATCCAATCATCGTTGTCCCCAAGATTCCAACGTATATAGATTGCTAGCCTATCAAATAGAATCTTAGGTGTATGAAGCAAACTTGGTCCATTTTGATCAAGGAAGAACTGGCTAAACAACTCTCTCACAACTTCATTGAACCAATTAGTTATCCATCTTGGTTTGCTAGCATGGTCCCAGTATCGAAGAAAGACGGGAAAGTCATAATGCGTGTGGATTATCGAGATCTGAATAAAGCATGCCCTCAAGATGACTTTCCACTACCCCACATGGACCTTCTGGTCGATGTACTAACTAGTTCAAAGATGGCTTCCTTAATCGATCTAGCCGTAGGGTACAATCAAATCCTAGTTCATCCTTCCAATAAGGAGAAGACAACCTTTATTGCAGAATAAGGAACTTATTATTACAGAGTAATGCCCTTTGGGTTGAAAAATACTGGAGCCACCTATAAGAGGATGGCCACCTCAGTCTTCCATAACATGATGCATAAAGAGATGGAGGTCTATATCGACGACATGGTCATTAAAGGTGCTACTATCGAAAAGCATCTGCAAGTACTGGAGAAGTTCTTCCTTTGACTTCGACAGTATAATCTCAAACTGAAACCCAATAAGTGCATATTTAGAGCCTCCTCTAGTATATTCCTCAGATTCATGGTTAGCAAGAAGGGGATTGAAGTCGATCCAGCCAAGTCTAAAGCTATTCTCAACATGTCGCCTCCTAAAACTGAAAAGGAGATAAAAGGATTTTAGGGACGCCTCCAATATATCAGTCAATTCCTCCAAATAGTGGAATGAGGAATTCTAAAGGGCTTTGGAACAAATTGAAAAGTATCTTTTGAATCATTCGGTGTTACAACCTCTTAGGCCTGGCTAAACATTACTACTTTACTTGAAGTCATTGATAAAGCTATGGGAGCAATGCTGGCCCAGAATGCTCTAGATTCCCACAAAGAGAATGTGATCTATTACTTGAGCAAGAGGATGCTGACACACTAGCTTAAGTACACCTACATTGAAAAGCTCTGCTTAGCTCTGGCAGGGATGTGCCACATACTAAGGCACTATCTGGGGGCACACATCACATATGTTTTAACTGATCGAAGTCCACTCAAATACCTCATGGAAAAGCTTGTCCTAGATAGAAAAATGGCTAGATGAAGGGTAGACTTAGTAGCCTACGACCTCAAGTATGTTCAGAGAAAAGCCATCAAAGGAAGCAGCATCACTAACCAACTGGATGTGACCCCAAATAATGATCATTGTGAAGAACCTAAGTTTCTTGATGAGAACATCCTTTTCCTCAAACATGAAAAATGGAAACTGTACTTTGATGGAGATTCCAATCACGAGGGTTATGGTGCTGAGATGGTGGTCCTTACACCTACCAATGAAAGTCTACCTCTTGCTATCAAACACAATTTCGAGGTAAAAAATAATGAAGCTGAGTATGAAGCGTATGTATCTAAATTGGAATCATCCCTTCATATTAAAATAAGAAATTTGGAAGTTTACAATGACATAAATCTCATTGTCCCCCAAGCTTTGGGAAAGTGGAAGATTAAGGAGCAGCAGTTGGTTCCTTACCATAAGCACCTCGAAGAGTTGCCAATAGCTTTGATGGAAACCCTTGCATCCATGATAGAAATATGATATGGGTTCATTATCCATCCTATTTCAATAAGCATCAAACACCAACCAAGCTTTCAAGCTCAGTGCATGAATATTCAAGAAGCTAAAGAGAAACCTTGGTACTAGGACATTTACACCTACCACATGAAAGGAAAATATCCCAAAGGTGCCTCTAAATCAAAAAGAAGAACCATAAGGCAACTGTCCACTGGGTATATTCCAAGAGGGGACATCCATTTTAAAAATACTTGGGATGGCATTCACCTGAGATGCATTTCTGATGAAGAAGACAACAAAATTAAGGAAGAAATCTATAATGGGACAGATGGCACCCATATTAATGGTTGGGAACTATCCCGTAAGATCATGAATCAAGGTGTTCGATGATTTAGAGGTGCATGATTTACCCAAAGATGTTCTAAATGTCAAGAGTATACAAAGCTCTAGAAGCTCCCCTCTTCCCTACTCAATCCAATTTCTACTCCTTTCCCCCTCGCTGTTTGGGGCATTGATGTCATGGGAAATATTTCACCAAAGTCATCTACTAGCCATGAGTACATCTTGGTAGCCATCAACTATTTCACCAAATGGGTTGAAGTTGTACCTTACTAGGTGCTCAACTAAAAGAAGGTGGCCCAATTCATCAAAACCAACATCATCGCAAGGTATGGTGTCCCACATGAGATCATCTTTGATAATGGATCACATTTTCAAAAGGAAGTAGTCACTCCCCTAAAGAAGGAAAAAATCAAGCATCACATATCTTCCTTATACAAACCTTAAACCAATTGTATAGTTGAAGTCGTCAATAAAGCAATAAAGAACATGCTTCAGAAGATGATCAACAATTATAAAGGTTGGCATCTACACTTGCCAAGTGCCCTCCTTAGGTATAAAACAACCTAAAAATTACCTACTAGAGTCACGCCATATTCACTGGTCTATAGAATGGAAGCAGTCATTCCTAAAGAGTTAGAAATTTAAACATCTAGAATTCTTTAAGAAGCCAAGATTTCTAAACTCGATTGGAAATAGGTATACTCTGATCAGCTAAACTCAATTTATGAGAAAAGAATGGAAGTGCTCCAACACACTCAGAACTACCAAATAAGACTGCGAAAGACTTCAACAAAAGGGTTTAGAGTCACAATCTTCAAGAAGGTGATTTGGTCCTAAAAGAAATCAGACAAGTTGTAAATGACCCTCGAGGGAAATTCAAACATCCTTAGAGTGGACCATACATCATTAAAAATATCTTGTTTGGTAGAGGCGTCATCCTGATGGATGTCATCGGCAATGAGTTCAACCATCTAACTAATCTAGATCAGCTTAAGAAGTACTTCATATAGTGTTCTTATTACATGTCTGTAACAAGAACTACGTGGGCCTGATTCTCCAAAATCATAAGTTGTATTCGGAACTCAAATTTTCAAAATTCAATGTAAGGAGATACGTAGGCAACCCTCATTGGGTGTGGTCAAATCATTCAATAAAATCAATTGTGTGATCTATATTTAGGCTCTTTAACATTGCATGTAAGACTTAAAAAGAAAAAATAATTGAAAATAATAAAAAAAAAAAGAAATGAAACCCAGTAAGCTGAAAACCCAAAATGGCAAAATTAAGGGTATAACTTGTTAAACAGAAAATCAAAAAGGTGGTCTAGGCAAAATAAAGGCAACTCGCTAAGTTGAAAACACAAAAGGGCAACTTATGTAAAAATAAGAGCTTAAATAAAATTTTTAAAAAAAAATATTGAGGTCTTATTCATCTTTTGGAATATCCAAAACAAGATATTTAAGACAAAAATACCAAAATGAAAAAAAAAATAGAAATTCTTATTCTTAAAACCTAAGTCTAAACTTTGAATCAATCCTCAATCTTGATCAAAAGGGAATAATGCTTTCACTTCTCCCTTTTACCAGCATGTCACAATCTTCCACTCAATATACTCAAGCAGTTACCGTAATCATCACCAGAAATCAACATGGCTCTTATGAAATCACATATCTAATACTTGAGAACAACTCTGGCCACTCTATCATTCACCATAGTTATAACAATAAGCATCCATCTAGGGGAACATCCTAATCAAGTCCCACCTGGTGAAGGACTCAGGTATCTTGATACCAAGTCACCTCCATAAAACTAAACAGATACACATACTTGTACCTTTGGCTCCTTGGCATGAATTATACCACTCAGATCTCCAAAGCATATTAGAAGGGGTCAGCTCCATTAGCCATCTAATCTATTCTCTTTCAGTAGAAAAGCTTATCACAATTGTCCTAATTCGATTCCAAGATGGCAGATAGTCCTTTGACCTAAGGAGTAGACTAGGAACAATCTTGAGATGCTCTCTCAATGAAATATGAAAGAAAAACAAAATAAAAAATACCAAAATTTATGTTAAAATAGATAAGCAAAGAAAAGGTCAAAGTACCTGGAGTAGAATTGGACTAATGGTCCAAGGTCCTCTCAAACTGCAATGGTGATTAAGGCTCAGCAGTGTCTCAACCAAAATCATGCCCAAAATTGGCAGCCCATAACCCATCTGGGGTATCAGGTTAGCCACCCTTGCATCACCCTATCCGACTGAGCCCACAAATATATAATCCGCAGTTAGACCAATTGTATAGGCCTTCAATCTCTGGGCCCTCTAAACGGAATCATCCTTTGAATCCTCTCAGAACATATGAGCCAAAGCAGGCAGCTCCACGAAGTTATCTTTTACCATGTTTGAAGCATCTTCTATACTCAAATCTAATAGCCTTTTAATGGAATTAAAATAGTCTATCCTTTCAGTTGGAACAGTCAGGTCATCCCCGGGGTTCGTGCCAAGCAAAGCCGAAAATATCTCAAAGGTTAGACACATCTCATCTATGCTTGCAAAAATCATAACAAGTGATCGAAAGGATCTAAAAAATGTATACATGCATTCAGAAAGTCCCAATCTATCTTGACACTTTTAGTGTCGGAAAAGAGCTCATACCATACTTTTCGAGGCTGATCATGCTAACTCAGTCCAATTTCATGCACTAGCCATGCATCACGTGACAGACGTAGGGCCCTATCTTATGAATAAAATATAAATAAACTGACTTTTCTGTAAACAAATAGGCTTTTTCTATAATTTTCTGAGTTAAAAATCAAATTTTGTACAACTATTTATTAGTGGCACGGAAAATGAGGCCAAAAAATAGAGTTTGGAAGGTTGAATGTGTGAGCCAAGGCAAAGACCATGCACCAGGCCCAAATGCATGCATTTGGAGCTAAATGTATGCATTTTGGCAGCCACGTTTGGGTCTGCTCACACGCAAACCCGGCCCGTCACGACGATTCGTTTCTACCCAATCCAATTCTATTTTCGCTCAGTTTTTTACCCAAATATTTTCAAAATTCATAAAAAAAAAAGTTCAAATACAACAAATAATAATTTTTACAAAATCCTGCAATAGTGGCCCTACAATGTCAGCATGCATCATCATGCATCGCCTTCGTCATCTTCTTCCTCTTCATCCTCGATCTCAACATGAAGGATACACTGCTTAAACACCTTCGGCTATCTCTAGCTCTGCAAGATGCTCAGATCTGATAGAGTGGTACTCAAACTCCATAATGATTGCTAATGAATATCAATGCCCTAGACATAAATAGCAACGGGAACCTGCGAGAGCAAATAGAAGTCATGACCTGTTAATAAAAAAATAAACAATGAAAGGTTGACAACTTACCATGTCAGGAACCTAAAACAAGTCAACATGAGGCACAACCGACTAATGGTATAACCCATACAATGGGTCTGAGAAGTGCTCGACACATCTATATAGAAGACCTGATCTACAAATCGGGGGAGCAAAGTCTATGGCTGGCAAGCATGTAGGACATCGAGGCACCAATTCTCAAAGAAGAAGAACTGTAATAGGGTTCAACCTGAGGGGTAGAGCGACTAGTTTAACCATGAGCCCTCTGCCTCATAGTGGCAATGGTACTTACCACTGAAGCCTAACCTTGACTATCATAAAAGGGTGGTCTCCCAACCATCAAGCAGGGCACTATGAAATCTGGTTAAGAAGCCTCCCAAATCAAGAAGTCCTATCTGGCTTTCCCTACTCTCCAGTAAACCTGAAAAGGCACTAGCATCCATTTCCTCATAAGCATAGGAAGATCTTCTAGAGTGACCCTCTCCTTAATGGGATGCGCTACTACTCGCTCCCCCAATTAAAACTCCATCAAAATGGACAAACCCAAGAGGAGCCACCTTCTAGTGAAGGTAATGCCAAGAGCAAGAGGGTCCACATCCTCAAGAATGATATGATCAAAATGCCTCCAGACAACCTATAGAGGATAAGAACACTAGTAAAAATATATAAAAGAAAAATGAGTAAAGCTATTCAGAGCATACCTCAATCAATGTGGCCAAGATGTGCTTATAGTTAGAAAAGGAGAAAGAGACCTGCTCATGCATCTCTGACTCCCTACACCACATCCTCTCCATTGGCAGTGGAATATGATCTCTAAAAATGGTTCTGGGGGCAAGATTATGAATATGGGTAAAGCCCCAAAGCTACAAAGAAAGCTAAGTCAGTGAATCAGCAAAAGACAAAGCATCAAAAAAATAAAGGTGAAATACTAACCTCCCATGCAATAACAGTCTCTGGAATATCGAATCCTTTAGCTTTGGACAAGATGACGATCCTCTAGTATGCCTCAGCCAGTGTAGCTCTTGCCCAGTCATAATCACAAAGCATTTCCAAATTCTCTAACAAGCCTATGATCCCCAAGTCAACCCATTCAGACTCGTTGTATAAGAAAATAGTAGACAAAATGATTAGTAAATAAACCTGGGTGCACTGGTCAACAGAATAGTGGGTCTAGTTCATCTAGGACAGAAGTCCAAGTAAGCTACTCTGAGTGACCAATCTGACAAATTTACGGGGTAGCTCCTCCCCAAGTAAATAACCAAGGCATGGATAGGCCACAAAATAGTATAAAAAATAATAGGCATGATCCTGAAGTGCATACTAGTCAGACACGTCCACAAAAACCATATGGCATAAAAAAAGAAAAAGAGAGACAAACATAAATAAATACCATAGGAAAGCCATGTCATCTCGCGTGCTCCTAATGATTCTAAAGAAGGTAGGCATTCATAGTCATGATGGGCTCCTCTCGACCCATCAAAAAACCAGAAACGTTGATATCAGCTAGAGCGGGAAAAGCAGTAGTTACAACTAAACCATGTAGGCCCTCCACACCGAATATGTTGTTTAGGCCAAACTAATCATCTGAACCAACGTCATCAATAGCTACATCACCGGTACTGAGTAGCTCATCCTCAATTGTGAAAAACTATGGATCGTTGAAAGAAATGATAGCTTCTCTTTCCAAAGACACATTTAGAAGCACCGACAAATCCTCGTGTTGAGCGCTTTCGGCTGGTATGATTCAGAAAATCACTTAACATAAGAGAAATTCAAAGAAAGGTAAAAGTTGAAAGAATTTTGAGAAATAATGGCAAGTCCTACCTCTGCAAAAGCCATTTTATAAGAAAAATTCCTTACCCTCTTAAACTTGTTCACACTTATCAATCACGTTTTCTGCAAAATGAGACTGCTAAAGGGGGTATCTATGAACAATAATTTTTGCACCATTAAATCCACCTCATTAATATGAGCCTAATGATTCAAAACGTGCTCCAATTGAACCTCAAACTGACCTTAAAATCGAACCAAATCAGACTAGACCAGACCTGAAAAATCAGTCCCAAGTGCCCAAGTTTAGACCTAAAAGCATGTGTTTGGAACCAAATGCACACGTATGTGTTTGGTAACAAATACATGCTTTTGGTCAAAATGCATGCATTTTGGTTTTTCTTTACTTTTTTTACTTTTTTTTATAAATATGACCCTCAGTCTCAGTTTTCGAGACATTTTTTTAGTCTTTTTCATACCTTTTCCAACTATTTCCATAAGCATTCAGATGCCCTTAAACACTCATAGACCCTCTCCAGACACCAAAATCCATAATAAATCGAGCAAAAAACACTTGAAACACTTAAATTTCACCAAAGACATTTGTTTTCCAATCAGTCAAATGGTTTAGTTTTGACAAGTTCAGTCCAAACATGCATTCAACAGTCCTCTCCGAGCACAATGGAGATAAGGTCAGGGTTCATCAAACCTTACGAGAAATTGGCTGCTAAATCTCGAAAGCCAAAGGTAAATATGGTATAGGATTTCAATTCCTTTTAGTTCTAAATTAAGCCCTTTAATCTGAAATAAGGAATTTTTATACTAATGAAAACTTTATTTTTTTGAAATGAACTAAATTAAAGCCCTAAAATGAACTTAGCAATCACATTATCCAAAATCACCTTGTTTAGTAATCGAAATGTTAAAATGATTAACAACTTATTTGGTTAATTGTTTTATTAGTTAAAATAAATTAGCTTTTGAAATAACCAAATCACCATCCACTGCTTTTCAAAAATAGCCCCACCCTTTGCGAGATGGGAGAACGTCATGAGATTTGATTCACATTCAACGGGATACGCTAGCAAGCCTTCTAACGGGTTAAACTCCAAAAATTCATTTTCTTTACTATTTTTTCTTCCTTTCATTATTGTTGGTTTATTCTGTTTTGGTCCATTTCCATTGTTATCATATTTTATGTCATTTATTTCATTTTATTATTGTATCTAAATTTTGTAATTAGTTTTGGGGAATGTGTGCCTTTCCCAGATCCATTTGGACTGGAGAAAGGATCCCCTAATTTTGTATTATTTCTTCTATTGTAATTATTTTTATTTCTTTCTTTGAGAATGTGTGTCTTCCCTAGAACCCACAGTGGGCTAAAGGAAGGACCCTTATTTCCTTTTCCATTTTCATCACTTTTCTTTTATTTCCTAAGATGCATATAATAATTTGTTCATGCATCATATTTGCCATGCTCTAATTGTTCATGCATCACATGATATGCTACGCATATACAAAAATCAATTTTTAAACCAAAATTGTATTTTTCTGAAGCCAAAACTTGTTTAAAAATGGAAAAATCTTTTCCTAAATGTTTTTGTCAAATCACGAATCCCCAAACCCAACTATGCTTCGAGGGATAACTTTTTCTAAATTGGATAAAATAATCAGATTTTCCTAAAAATGAAGTTTTAAAAAATGGTTTCTTAATTACCTAAGGAAAAATTATTTTCTTAAAGATTAAGTGGCAACTTTAAACACATCACACGTGTACACCAACAGACATATGTGGAGTATACAAATGTTAGACCTGGCCACAACCACGATGCCATTCATAATTTGACCCCTCGTGGTAAGTTTCCTCGAGCCATAAACTAGAAGGCATGCTAGGAAATCTTGCTTGCTTTGGACGGGGCCTCACACGAGGCTGAGATAGAGGTGGAGGATGAGGGTGACTATGACTCAAAGAGTGAGTCCTTCTAGCTATCTCTTGGTTGAGGATCCTTTATCTCTTTTACTTATACTCTATTTTAGTTATTTGTGTTTATTTTGATTTGTACTTTTTATCATATTCTGGATATTTGATTTTATTTTCCTTTATTTGATACTTGCTTGAATTTGGTTTGTGCTATTCTTTTATGTTTTCGATGTGAAACCAATACTAACCTTGGCCAGTAGCACTTTAAATCTACTTTAGCTTGAAATGTTATATTTGGGAAGGTTGGATACCTTCCATTTCAGGGCAGTACTTCTTTCCCCCTTCTCTTCTATATTATTTTTACACACATTGAGGACAATGTGAGGTTTAAATAGGGATGCATGATTGTATAGTGATTGATTTTTTTTTCTGATTATGCATGAATGCCTAAAACAGGAATAACAAAAGTAAACACAACACATTATAGGTTCCACTTGCAATTTGTCTAGGACTATAAAAATTGGACATTTTTTTAATCACTCACTTAGATGTTAGTCTTTCACAATAACTTTGCCTTTCTTTTGAACTTTGGACTTAGTAGTTGATAGTAGGAATCCACCTTGGCATGGTTTCCACGACTAGGCACTAGGACATTTAGTCACTATCAAATGTTTAGTCCTTCCATTTGGCATGAATTAGGTTAAAAAAACTAGAGCTATTGCTATAGAACTTGACTAAATTTCTTGGGAAATGAACAAATATAATAAATAGTGAACCATCATGAAAGTTATATAAAAAGGGACTTTGAAAATATCAACCTATTTCGTTGGTTTCATATTACAAAAAGCAATATCAAAAATTGAAATCATGAATAGTGCTAGTAGCCAGTTATTCCATTCCGTGACTAATTGAGTAACCGAAAGTCGGCATCACAAAGTTTTTACTTTCGCGTAAAAAGACTAGTGACGGGTTTTGCCAAGTCGGGTCCTTTGAAAAATAGAAAAATGAATATCATGATAGTGTGCACAAATAACAACGAAAAGTTCAATTTCTAAGGAATTTAAATCGAATGTCTCAAGGAATGCTCAGGTTTGGTGACTTGATACGAGCCATGTTTTTAGGACTAAACGTTTGATTGTGTGATTGAATGCCTTGGAGGTAGGTCAAAGAATAGTGCCTCAATGGATTCCGAATTCAATAGCTTTGCCTCCAGTTTAGTTGAAATCCAATGGGTTATAAAAAAACCAAGCATCTTTTTCAGTGATTGTCTTCTTTTTTTTTTTTTTGCTCTCTTTTGTTGGTCTTAGAGAAAATGCTTTTGAGCTTGTGTTGTTAACTATGCTTAGGTTTGCTTAAGGACAAGCAAAAACCCAAATGTGTGAGAGTTTAATAATGGCCAATTATACCTAGATTTTACCCCATTTCTTGCCATGATCCATTTTAAATTGAGTTTAATTTGCTTCTTCTATTATGTTTTCAACTATTTTCAGGTTAAAATATCATTTTAGAGCTAAGTAGCAAATACTTCGAGATTGTGCTTAAAAAGCCATTTCTACGCACAAGGAGAGCTCACGGGCAAGACTCGCGACTGTGGAAATTTCCCATGAGCAACAAGGAAGCTCATGTATTGCACTAGTAAGGTTATTCAAGGAAATCGGGTGTCACAGCTTGGTTCACGGGCGTGAAAACTACCGGTGCGCCAAGGAAGAGCTATTATATTGAAGAGAAAATAGGTAAAATGGAGAACCATGTCTCATGGGAAGGCCTCCCGGCGTGATTGGAGCCCATGAGACAATAGTAAGCTACTATTTCTTAGCTGAAGAAAGGAAGAAATTTCCTTGTGGGCGCACGGGCTAAACTCACACTCATAAGGTCACTTGTGAGCACCCAATTTTCAGCAATATAAAAGGTAGACAACGACAGGAAAAAAAAAGGAGTCTTAGTTTTTGGACCTAGTAAACCCTAAAGTAGCAATGAAACGTGGAAAAGAAAACCAAGGAAGTAACTTCAAGTGGGATTAGCACATATTCATCCAATTTCAAGCAAGATCTAGCAAGGGTATTAAGAGATTTGAAGATTGGGCTAGGATTCATCATCGGTTTCTTAGTTTCTCTCTCCTTTCTCTTTATTTTCTACTATTTTATTTTAATTATGAGCTAAACATTCCTTGTCTTCCTAGATTAGACAAGTATTTCTCATTTTTATGGATTAATCAACGCTTTGCTCATTGAATGTTAAGATTTCTTATCTAGATATGCTTTTGATTTAGATTTTCTACATTTCATCCACGATAGCATGCTTGTTGATGATTTTTGTTGTTCATACTTTATTAGAAATAAAAAGTTTGAGCTTTTAACATTCAAAAGTATATGGATTTCTTATGTTTGCTAGAGATAGATGCATAAAGACCTAGGGTTTATGGTTTTCATTTAATCTTCATGCTTTTTCTAATTGAATAGAAGTGAGAAGAGATTCCTCTTTTATTACTTAGAAAATAGGGGGTTAATCTCTTGAGAAAGGGTTAAACATAGCTTTTTGTGAAAAAAAAACCCACTTGTTGATTAATTGAGACTTCCATTGACTTGTTGGTTGTCCTTTAAAATTAAGTTAATATGAGTTAAATTTTAGGTAGATGCCTTTCCATTCTTGATTATTCAACTTGAGTCTTGTATTTCCTTTTATTTGCTTAGGAGATTGAGTTTGTGCATGGTTGATTGAACCTATACAATCCCTTGGGAGAATGATACCGGTACTCACTGGTTTATAATACTTGATAATACCCCTTGTACTTACGGGTGTTAGCGGCGAAGTGCGTCATCAGAGAAATCACCCAAATTTTTCTTGGAGGGACAACAATAATCAAAGAGGTCCTCCACTGGGATTCTGATGTGTATTTTCAGAGCTTATTTTTTTCTTTCTGTTTATATATTTTTATGCTCAATTTTCAC
>CAOJBK015052375.1:0-14153 GCA_948294925.1 Codiaeum variegatum
GTTGGCACGATTTTCCTATGGTAAATCTCTCTCTCTCTCTCTCTCTCTCTCTCTCTCTCTCTCTCTCTCTCTCTCTCTCTCTCTCTCTCTCTCTCTCTTTTTTTCTATGACATTTGAAATTTTTATATCAATTTAAATTCCATTTTTTTATGGCACGGATATTTTTTTCCACACATATTTATTTTTGTGTTGAATAAAACAAAGTATCGGGATCTTTCAGTGTACCTCTGGGCTTGTGGCTTGAAGGACACCAATCACAGAAGGTCGGATTATGCATGGCATCGCAGATTGTGGTAGGGTACCACAGTTGTGCATCCACATTGTTCAATGGCATGCATGTGGTGAGTAGAGTGTACAGAGTCACCACTAATACTTTAAGAAAATAGTTTTTCTATGATGATCAAGAAACCATTTGAATTAACTCCAGTTTTAGAAAAAGAATATTTTATCCAAATTTAGGAAAAGATTGTTCTTTTGAACCAAATGGGGTTCAAGGATTTGTTATTTGCTAAAACAATTTTTATAAAAATTGTTTTTACCATTTTATATTACAATTTTTGGCTTAAACAATACTATTTTTGTTAAAGGCAGTTTTCATATATGCATGAACATATATTATGGTGCATGAATAGTTAAACATGCCAAAATGATGCATGAACAGGCTATAATGTAAATGACAATCGCATAAAGCAGTAAAGATAAAATTGGCCAAGAGTCACTCCTCTAGCCTATTTCAGGTTCTAAGGAAGGCACAGTACCCCAAAGAAACTAAGTAAATTACAAAGGTAGAAAATAATTGAAATCAGGGGTCTCCCCTCTAGTCTTATGATCTGGGAGGAGCACACATTCTCCAAATACAAAACCAAAATCCAATAATAATAATGAAATAATTACAACAATATGAATAATGAGAATAATAAAATAAGATATAGTAAAAAGAATAAATGAAAATTAAGTTTTAGAGTTAAAGCAGTTAGAAGGCTTGTCAGCGTATCCCTTTGAATAGAAATCAAACCACACGTCGTTCTTTCTTCTGAGAAAGGGTGGGGGTTGTTCTAGTAACAAAGGAGTGATTTGGTTATTTAGTAGCTAATGAATTTTAATTAATAAAATTTGTTAACCAAATAGGCAATTAACCGCTTCAGATTTTGATTAATAAAAATGATTTTGAATAATGTGAATTGATTACCTAAGTTCATTTTAGTGTTTAATTAAATTCATTTTATGAAAAATGGATTTTCAGTAAAACATGCCTTAAACCATATTAAAGAGCATAAAATTGAATTCTGATAAAAATTACCTTAACTCAATTTTAAAGAGCTTAAAATAGTTGATTATGGGAAAGAAATATACTATACTGATTTTACCTTTTTTTGAGGCTTCGAGATTGAAGGATCAGAGGGTTTCATGAAACCTGAATGAGTCTCCATTTTTTTTGGAGAGCACTAAAGGCTATTTATCTGAACTCGATTATAATTGACTGAAGTGCTGAGCTGGTATGAATTGTAGGAAATGTTGCAATTCTGAAAGTTTGGATCATTTGGGGAAGGATTTTAGTGTTTTGAAAGTATTTTTAGAGTTTCTAGAGGCTACAAAATATAATTAATTAAGTTTGGAAGTCGGTGGAAAAATCTTCTTAAACTGCTCCGAAAAAGTTGGAATTTATAGGAAATCATGCCAAAAACCCTGGTGACAAAATGCGTGCATTTCGGCCAAAACACATGTGTGTGGCCTATTGTGCATTCTCCAAGGGGGATACGTATGCGTGAGGTAGGAGGATCATGCGCGAGCCATGAAACACATATGCGAGAGCAGATGTGTATGCTCGAGTTGTGATACGCATGTGTGCTTGTCATTTTGGGCTTGGATTTCTGGGCCTGATTTTCTAGGTCTAGCTTGGTCTGATTCAAGTTTGTTTTTTGGATTTTTGAGTCCATTTGAAGTCCAAATTGTACTCGGTTTGATCCATTGGGCTTGTATTAACGGGCTGGATTTAGTAGTGCCAAAATTAGGGTTCACAATTACCCCACTTAGCAATCGTGTTTATGGAAACGTGACTGCTAAGTGTGGATGCATTTAATACAGTGGTTGACAATTTGCCTATAAAAGGCCTTGAAGCTTTCATTTTCACTTACAACTTTCATTTCTTGTTATTTTTTCTTTCAAAGGTTCTCCTTCTACCTTTTTGTCTTTCTGATTCATAAAAAAACATTGGATGATACCATTTGATATGTTCGAGGAGGAGGATGACTTGTCTGTATGGCTTAGTGCAGCTTTGGAAGGGGAAGCAATTCCAGATTTTACCGCCCCTCCACTCCACGACATTGTCGATAATCTGCAGGTTAGTTTTACTGCGATGGAATTTCTTGGCGGGATACTCGAGCCATTTGCTGGCTCGCTTATCCTATTGCAGTTCCATTACCAGAGTGAGATACTACTGACCATTTTCTTATGGATAGAGAGGAGCCACCTATGCCCACCAACCCTGAATTATTGGAGGATTTCCATACACATGTGATCTGGCCTGGATTTTCGATAGTATGCATTCCCTCTGTTTATGTTTCTGTGCCATTTTTTTACACTCGAACTTTATTTTTATGCTAAAAACAAAATAGAGTTAGTAACAAAAATATAAATTGAAAATAATGAGAATGAATGCGTACTTGTAGGAGGGAAATTTTAGCCAGAGAGGTAGTAGATCGCATTAAGGAGATGTGATAGCCTTTTTAGGTGCTTATGAGCCTATAGTTGAGCACATTCCTCTGGCCCAGCAGCTAGGATTGCTAAGCCTAGATGTTGGCTGTTCCTCTGATAGGAACCTGATGTACACCCTTGCTGAGAGGTAGTGGCGAACCACTAATACTTTGCATTTTCTAGTGGGAAAGATGATGATGACTCCCTTTAAATGGTCATGCCTGACTATCATATGCTACTAGCGTCGGGAGATCACTTTTGACATTCTACCATGTCAGCACCATGAACTGGGTAACTTGCTAGGGGAGCAGCTGGCATACAATACCAATAGATAGATTATCAGGACTGATCTATTTTATTTGTTGTCTCAGATGAACCTGGTGGATTATACTATCAACCAGTGCGTCAGGGTTTGCTTGTTGATCATCTTGTCGACCATATTTCTATATAATGAGTATGACTGGGTTGATATAAGGATCCTAGCATCACTGGAGGACTTAAGGGATGGGCCTACTATCTGAAGTTGTTCGGGCAACTATTCCGGCTGTGTGGGAGGTATGTATTACCCTTTAATTCCATTTCCTTTAGTGTTTTATTCATTTATTGAACTATCTATGTATCTTTCTTTTACAGCTTTGGTCTTTCTCCTATGTTGGTGCCATCACGCCCATGATCAAGCCACTGGACTAGCTTTTCTTTCTGATAGGGAGGATGTGATGTAAGGACTCTTAGCTCTCTGCTCAGGATTTCTTTTCCTTTTCTGATTATCAGCGCATTGTGGCTACCGTTACCCATGTATGTTATGATAACTTTCATCATATTTTTTTCCATATTTCTGATATACTACCTTAGTGATTTCAGGTTGTCTAAAGCCCCTTCCACATGGTTAATCTCAAGAACGTAGATTTTGATACTATTGGTATTACGGCCACTCAGAGTTAGATTATGCTCGGCTATACTTCTCTGATGGAGTTCTTCATCAATGAATGGGTGATGGCTCAGTCGACTGAGGAGAGAGTTGTGCCTGCTGACCCTTCTGTACAGATGAAAGAGCCTATGTCTACTACCTTTCAGGTTTACTGGCGAACGGGGGAGCTCGGGAGGACAACCTGATGATGGATGCCTCTTACTCTGATTTTATGGCATCTCATCTGATGGTCTGGATGCCCCTACTTTAGGTTAACCATGGTCATGATAGGAGAAGAGGTGCTGCACTTATAAGACAGAGGCCTCGTAGTGGGAGTAGTCGACCGGCTGCTCCCCATCAAAGTTCTAGTTCTTCAAGTATGGAAGCTTCTTCTTTCAGCATGCCAACCAGTACCGGTCAGTCTTGGCACGGGCTACCTCAGATGGTTGACTATGTCCCTTACACTGATCCAGTAGGTGCTAGTCAGATCCACTATTTCATCTACAACTACCTGTCGAGGATGCAAAGAGTGGACTTTGATCAGATTCTAGATATGGTATGCTCTTCAGTCTTTGTGTCAGTTATACCCTTTCTTTTTTCATTTCTTATTTTTGTATGTTCTTTACACATTCTCAGCTTATTCGATGGACAAGGTGTAGGTAATTACTAGAGGGCCATGTTCAACTTGAGCACTACCCTTTCTGAGATGAGCATTCTGAGGAGTCGTAAAAGCGGAAGGTCATCAGACGATGCAGGGCACGAGCTAATACCGAGGAGGAAGCTGATCCTGAGGATGATGCATGATGTTTTTTTATGTTTTTAACTGTATTTGGGTCCCAACTGTGAGCTTGTAAAAATAATTTCAGATTTCTTTTATTTATGCTTTTGAATTTTAGATTAATTTTTATGAAAAATTTTAGAAAAATTTCATTTTTTGGTTTTGTGATTTTTTTACTTTCAGAAATGATTTTTCTTGAAAAACTCATTTTGGAAAATATTTGGGGCTAAAATGGAATCGGAATGAATCGTATCAACGGACTGAATCAGCGTTTGACAAGTGGCAGATCGCGTATGCTCCAGGCTCAAAACTCATGTGCCCCCCTAAACACATGTGCATTTGCCAAAACATAATCATTTTTGCTAAAATGCATGCATTTATGTCAAAACACGTGTGTTTAGGTCAAAACTTAGTTGTGCGTTTTGGCCAAAATGCATGAATTTAGGTCAAAACGTGTGTGTTTAGATCAAAACTCAGTTTTTACCTCGATTCACATGCCACTATAAATTGGGGTGCAAAATTCAATTTTTAACTCAAAAAACTATTGGGAGTGAAATTATTTTACATGAAAAATCAGTTTCTTTTCTTTTCTCCCATAGCATGGAACCCTTTTTTAGTCATATGAAGCATAAGTGTGCCAAAAGCTGGACAAAGCGAGTCATATCAACCAAGGAGAATATGGTATGGCTATTTTGCTAACTCTTAGAGGTGTTAGGATATACTAGGATTTTCTAAATGCTTGTATCCATTTTTAGGATCTCAATGATCATGTGTTTCATTTCAGGGCTAGTATGGATGAAATGTGTCCAACTTTTGAAGAGTTTTACTTTTTTCTTAGGACAAACCCCGAGGTTGACCTAGTAATTCCATTTGAGTGAGTAGGATATTTCAACTCATTCAAGAGATTATTGGATTTGAGCGTTGAAGTAGCTTCAGGTATGGTGAAGGATAATTTAGTGGACTTGCCTACATTGGCCTATATGTTTTGGGAGGAATCAAAGGATGACTCCACCTGGATGGCCTATAGACTGAAGGCCTATGCTTTTGGATTGACAGTGGGCTATATCTTTATGGGCTTAATTGGATTGAAGATATATGAGTGGTTGATTTGATACCCTAAATGAGTGAAGGTAAGTCGATTGTGGGCATGATTTTGGCTGAAAGATTATTAAGCCTGAAGAACCTTGGACCATTAGTTCGATTTTTCTCCAGGTATTCTAACCCTTTTCTACATGTCTGTTTTAGCATGTTCTGAGGATTTTCAGATCTGGCATCATCTTAAGATTGTTTCTGGACTTGACCACCCAATCTATTCTACCTCATGGTATCATTCTCAAAAGATTTCTATCCATTTTGTTTTGGAGAAGGAATGGATTAGCTGGCTAATAGAGCTGAGTCCTTCAAGTTTGCTATGGAATCCTGAGTGGTATTCTACCATCAAACAGTTCATATCGAGGAGTCAAAGATTCAATCTTGTGTATTTTCTGGGGACTCAATGTGTCTTGGTATCAGGTAACCAAAGTCCTTTGTCAGATAGGACATGCTCAGGATGTGCCCCCAAATGGTCCTTTGTTTGAGACGACTGTGGTGAATGATCAAGTAGGTAGAGCTATTCTCTCTCAATGGATTAGAGACTTGTCAAAGGCAATAGTGGTCTCAGCTGATGACTATGGCAAGATGTCTGAGTACACTGAGTGGTGGATCGATACGTTCTAGCTAAAGGAAAAGGCAAGATCATGTGCTCTTATGACTGAGATTGAGGGTTGAGTTTGAGTCTAGACTTAGATTTTTTTTAGAATAAGACTTTCTATTTTGTCCGTTTCTTTTTATTTATTTGTCTCAAAAATCTTATTTTGGATGTTCCAAAAGATGAATAAGTCCTCGATTTTTTTGTTTTGATTACTTTGTGTTTAAGCTCTTACTTTTGCCAAAGCCACCCTTTTTGGGATTTCAACTTAGCAAGCTGCCTTTATTGTTTCCTAGATTGCCTTTTTGATTTTCTATTTAGCAGGTTGTACCCTTAATTTTGCCTAAGCCATCCTTTCGAGTTTTCAGCTTAGCGGTCTTCATTCTTTTTCAATTTATTTATTTGTTCTTTTTTACTCTTGTATGTAATGTTAAAGAGCCCATAAATGACACATTTGATTTTATTGAATGTTTTGGACTGTACCGAATGATGGTTGCCTATGTATCTCCTTACATTGAAATTTAAAATTTTGAATTCATAATACAACTTTATGATTTTGGAGATTAGGTCCACATAGTTCTTATTATAGAAATGAGGTGATGCCTAAATGCATGCTCATGAAACAAGGAGACTAAATGAAGTATTTCTTGAGTAGATTGAGGTTGATGGGATGACTAAACTCATTGCTACAGACATCTATTAGGATGATGCATTCGCCTGATATAATCTTCTTTATGATATAAGGTCCACTCCAAGGAGGACTAAATTTCCCTCAAGGGTCATTTACAACTTGTCTACTTTCTTTGAGGACTAAATCACCTTCCTGAGTATTGCATCTTTAGACTCAATTGTTAAAATGTTTTGCCAGTCAAATCTAGTAATTCTGTGTGTGATGGAGAGCTTCCATCCTTTTTTCATCAATTATATTGAGCTGATTGTAGAAGGCATGTTGCCAGTCAAGTTAATATATCTGAGCTTCATGAATAACTCTGGCTATCTGAATTTCTAATTCTATGGTGAGAACTACTTCTATTCCATAAATTAGGGTGTATGGCATTGCTTTAGTATCTAATTTATAAGTGGTTATGTACTTAAGGAGGGCACTTTGTATATGCAGGTGCCAACCTTTGTGATGACTGATCATCTTCTGAAGCAAGTTCTTCAATGCTTTGATGGTAACTTTAACTATGACATTTTTCTGAGGTCTATATGGTGAAGACATGTGATGTTCGATCTTTTATTTTTAAAAGCGAGCCTTTATTAGAGATGATCTCGTGGCGAACACCAAACCTTGCAATGATGTCGGTCTTGATGAACTTGGCCACTTTCTTTGAATCTAAGGCTTAGTAAGGAGCAGCCTCAACCCTTTTCTGAAGTAGTCTATGGCTACCAAGATGTACTTGTGACCGACTGACGACTTAGGTGAGATTTTACAAATTACATTAATGCCCGAGACAGCAAAAGGCTAAAGTGTAGAAATTGGATTGAGAGGTGATGACGGAAGCTTCTAGAGCTTTGCATACTCTTGACACTTTAGTGACCATTAGGAAAACTATGCCCAGTCTCCATTCATGGTGAGCCAATAGTAGTCTTGATTCATGATTTTGTGAGACAATGTCCAACCATACATATGGGTGCCATATGTCCCCCCATGAATTTCTTTATGATCTTATTGGCCTTTTCTTCTAAGATGCATATAAGGTGTATGCCATGCCACATTTTTTTATATAAAATGTCACCTGTGGAGATATATCCATTGGATAGTTGTCTAATAGTTCTCCATTCATATTTGGATGCATCTTCAGGATATTCGCCTTTGTTAAGGTAGACATAGATGTCCTAGTACCATGGTTTCTTTTTAACTTTTTGAATGTCCATGCAATGACCTTGGAAACTCGATTGACGCTTGATGCTTATGGAAATAAGATGGATAATGAAACCATAACATATTTCTATCATATATGTGAGGGTTTCTAGTGCATCAACGAACCTATTTTGAGTTGTGGATACATAGTGGAAAGATAAGATGTTAAAGTAATTGGCCAGCTCTTTGAGGCACTTATGGTAAGGAGCCAACCATACCTCTCTAATTTTCCATTTCTCGAGGGCTTCAGAGACAATGAGGTTTGAGTCATCATAGACTTCTAAGTTTCTGATGCCAATCTAGAGGGCTGCTTCTAGCTCAAACACACATGCTTCGTACTCAGCTTCATTGTTGGTTACCTTGAAATCGAGATTGATTGCCTGAGGTAGACTCTCACCGATAGGCTTAAGGAACACCAACTCGATGCCATATCCTTTGTGGTTTATAGCTCCATCAAAATATAGTTTCCATGTTTTGATTTAAAGGAATAGGATGTCTTCATTTGGAAATTCTAGTTCTACCTAATGATCATCAGTCAGGGTAGATGCCAGTTGGTCAGCGATGACATTACCCTTGATGAACTTTCTTTGAATGTACTTAAGGTCATTGGCCACTAGGACTGCCATCCATCTAGCCATTTTATTGTCTAGGACAAGCTTCTCTATTAGATATTTGAGAAGACTCTAATTAGTGAGGACATGTTTGATGTATGCCCCTACATAATGTGTAAGTTTGTGACAAACCCATACCAGATCCAGTAATGAACTTTTCAATGTACTTATATTTGAATTCATAAGATAGCATCTTCTATCTTAGGTAGTAGATGGTGTTCACTTTGTGTGAATCTAAGGCATTTTGTGCCAGTATTGCCCCCATGGCTTCTTTAGTGATAGTTAGGTACAACAATAAAGGTTAACCAGGCATACGAGGTTGTAGGACATGTGGATTCATAAGTATTTCATTATCTATTCGAAGGATTTTTGACACTCCCCATTCCACTATTTGGAAGATTTATTCTTGAGAAGGTTGAATATTAGGCCAGAAGTGTTGGCCAATTGATGGATGAATCACCTGATGTATTGTAGGAGTCCCAAAAAGCCTCTTATCTCCTTTTTAGTTTTAGGAGATGGCAAGTCAAGAATTGCTTTAGACTTTGCTAGATCCACTTAGATTCCTTTCTTGCTTGCCACATACCCAAGGAATAACTAGATAAAGCTCCAAATATGCATTTATTAGGATTCATTTTTAGATTGTACTATCGAAGTTTAAGGAAGCACTTGTTCAGCACTTGCAGGTGAAGTTGAGGGGTAGCACTTTTGATAACCATGTTATCGACATATATCTCCACTTATTTATGCATTAAGTCATAGAAAATTATGGTGGCTATACTTTGATAGGTAGCTTCAACATTCTTTAGTCCGAATGTCATTACTCTGTAGTAGTAAGTGCCCCATTCTATGATAAAGATTATCTTTTCCATGTCAGAAGGATGAACCAAGATTTGGTTATACCATATGTCCAAATCAATTAAGGAAACCATTTATAAACTAGCCAATACATCAACTAAGAGGCCTATATGGGTAATAGAAAGTCATCCTTAAGACATGCCTTGTTCATGTCTTAATAATACACATACATTCTAACTTTTCCATCCTTTTTTAGTACTAGAATGATGTTTGCTATCCAGGACAGATAATTGATTGACTCGATGAAGTTGTGTAAAAGTAGTCTGGCTACTTCTTCTTTGATTAGAATGGACCATATTGGTTTCATTCATCCGAGCTTCTATTTAACTGGCATGACATCTTGGTATGTCAGAATTTTATGAACAGCAATGCTTGGATCGACTCCAATCATATCACTCGACTTCTAGGTGAAGCAATCTTCAAATCTTCTTATTGTAGATTCAATGTCCTTTTTATTTAAGCATGCAGATGTAATGTATGTATTTTTAGGCATGGCATGTGTGCGAGTGTTTATGGGCTCTTTAACTGCATCTTTTATTTCATTAATTATTTTATCTTCTTTTTTACTAGGGTCAGATTCATCAGTTAGAACATCAAAAGAAAATAGAAAGACATGCTCGTAACAAAAAACTTGGAATTTTTATTAATTTAAATAGGAGAGAGGTCCACGGTTACATCATACTCATAGTTAAAACCTGATGGACCTATTACATTAGTTTTTTACTCAGAAGAAGAAGAGGAGGATTCTATACTAGACTCAGACTCGATACTAGACTGAGACTCAGTATCGCTTTCAGATTCAGACTCAACACCTTCATATGGACATTTATTATTACAAAAGTTTTTCAACTCTCCATCGATGGGCTTGATCATAGTAGAGAGGTCAGATTTCTCCTCCTTATCAATGAGAACAGTTATGTCACCAAATAGGCTCGCTCCCATGTTCTCTTCATAGTCATTATCTAGGAAGTATAAAGGCGGATAGTATTCAGTGATAAGCTTCTCATTAGAAACTAGCTCAAATCTTGGCATCCTAATACTAGTCACAGGGTAGATCCATGGTCCGGGGAAAGCATAGTAAAAAATTGTCTCCCCTTTTTTGACAAAATAACCATTGAGTGTCCTAGAATAGGGCCTTAGGGTATAGTTAGATTCGTTCCTTCTTTTTAGCAATCAAGGATCCTTATCTCTTCTGGGATTTTGCCACATCAATTTCATCATCAATAGGTTTCTAGCCCAAGCTGAATGATGGATTATATACATAGTATTCATCAAAATATTTTATACCTTGTTGGTTCTTGCCAAGGTCCATGCCAAGGAAGTAGGCCATGTGTTTGAAGATGTTTTCCACCATTGAGTTGCAGTAAGGGTTAAAGTCTAATATGACTACTTCTATTTCATTGCCAGTAGCCTAAATAAATTGGTTAAAGTAGAAGTTAGATACAAGATATTCTGACAACTCAAGTTGGATTTCTAGGATCAAAATCATGTCTAAAACTTCATATTTACCAGATGTGTCAGCTTTGATGGTAAAAATATAATTTTTCATAGGGAACTTGATCCTTTGGTGCAGGGTAGATGGTATAGCCTTAGCCTAATGTATACAAGGTCTTCTAAGAAGTAAGTTGAAGTATGAAGGTACATCAATGACCAGAAAAGGAACTTCAAAGGTAGTTAGACCCATAGTTACTGTCATTGTTGCCACTCTAAGAACTTCTCTCTTTGAATTTTCATATGTCCGTCCGATTTGATCAGAGGGGGTAAAGTTAGTAATTGCTAACCCCAATCAACTAACAACTTTCACCGAGCAAATATTGAGGGCAGGCCCATTGTCAATGAGATTTAAGGGAACAATCTTTTCTTTAGTGATCACGATGATATAAATGGCATCGTTGTGTGGTCCCCTCGGGCAGGATCTTATTGTCAGAGAAGGAGAAGGATGCACCTTTTTTGGAGCTTGTGATTAATGCCACTAGGGCTTCAGGGGTGATATCAAGTGTTATCTAACATTGACTTAGTGCCTTACAAAGAGCTTAGTGATGAGGATGAGAATATATGAGTAGATTCCATATAGAGATGTTAGCTTCAGTCTTCTTGAGTAGCTTAAGTATGGGATCCTCTTCAAGTTTAGGAATCCTTTTATTTTGAGGCATGGATCAAATTTCAAGTGAAGGAGTAGCAGGTTCTTGAGTTATTCTACCACTTCTGGTAATGTCATTTATTTCATCTCCCAGATTTCTTTGGTCGATGATAACACAACAGTAGTCTTTGTGGACTGACTAAGGAAGATTGGTCATCTCCGGTATAGTGATAATTCCTCATTGGTACAGCATTGGTGATGAGGTATGCTAAATCCCTTTCCTCAAATTTGTTCAGGATTCCATTCACATTATTTTTGAGAGGAGAATAGTGCCAATGTTACAGTGGGTAGCAAAAGGTCTTTTTTGTCAATGAGATCTTGTATATTATGAAGAAAGGCTTTACAATCATTAGTTTTGTACCTTTTCCCTTGATGATAGTCACATGTTTCATTCATATTAAAGTTCTTTTGTAGTGGGTTTGGAATGGGCCTGGAAGCTAGTGGTTAGAAGGCACCCCTTACTAGACATTATTTTAAGAGATAGCTCAATATTAATCCTCTTAGATTGGTTAATTCCCATCGATGTATCTAAAGAGGTTTACAAGCTAAGATAGAAGTAACCCATCCTTCCTTCTAGGTATTATTAGTTTTCTTCAAATGTCAGGATGGGGTCTGAGTTTCATCCTTAATGAGGCTAGATTCAACCCCATTTTCTAGGCAAGTTCCAACATTCATAAGTCTTTTAATGTTAGGTAGATATTGTGTTATTATTTTATCTTGATACATAGGTACCAAATTTTTGACAATGATGTCAACTTGTTCAAATTCTGATGGTCTTTTTACCATTTGGGAGGATTTCTACCTCCATTTTGTGATAAAATCATATAATGTTTCTTTTGGTAACTATTTAGTTGTTTCAAGATTTCTTTTCTTAACATCAATTTCTTGATTATAGAAATATTATTTTGCAAACTCTGTACATATTGACTCCCAAGTCAGTTTCTTTGATTCATCTAATTAGATAAACTAACTCAGAGCTACACCAGTGAGCAACTATTGGAAGAGCTGAGTAAAGAGCTCACCTTCCACTCCTAAAGGGTGGAGTGTCCTATTCTGAATTCTCAGATGAGTGCTAGAGTAGGTAGGGCCATTAAACTTTTCAAAGCTTGGCATATGGAACTTAGGCATAACCCTTAAGTTAGGAAAAGGACTCAGGGCCTTCATATCCATAACATTTTCTTTCTTCTTCAAGGCCTTGAAGGCCTTGTCCATCTCTTCATACTTTTTAGCTATAGTTTTAAGGAATGGATGATCTTCAACCCCTTTCAGGAAAGGATCCACAATAGGGGTATATGGGGTGTTGTTTCTATGGCTAGATTATGGATTCCGGATAATGACTTCATTAGCCAAAACTTCCTTGCAGCATTGGAAGAGGTCGAAGCATGATTGGTGGGTTGGATCCCAACTTGAGTCATCATGGCTTGCACATTACCCATGATAGTTTGTTCTTAGGCTTGCATTATATCTGAGATGGTATCTTGCTAAGTTTTTAGGGCTTGATCCTATCTTCTCATAATTTCAGCCAACATCCCGGCAATATCAGTTGAAGGAGCTGGTGGAGCATAAGGAGTGTCGATGACATTGACATCAGTAGAAGTGTTGAGGGTAGTGTTGTCTCCGATTGATATGTTGACCTTGTTGAGACAAAAGAAAATAGAGTATCAGCTTTCGAAAAAAATTTTGAACCAGTGGTAAGCAGGTAATTTTATGAAAGTAGTGGGTGTTCGACTTTTAAAAGATTTCCTAGAATAGTCTCACTTTGTCCAACATCAATGTTTTGGATGTAGTGATGTATGCATGAATGTAAAAAAATTTCATGATGATAGTTTTATTCAAAGTTTTTAGGATACATGAGACCTAGGGTCAACTCTAATTATTACATGATAGCTTGGTGGATTTAAGGTTCTCTAATGACTATAGGTGTAATATACCTAAGCACATGTGAATCAAAGAGATTTGTGAGGGTTCAATGGCTACGTGCAACCTCATTATCCCAACTGAAAGGATCAGAGGGTATGCCTCGGAGTTGATTGATTTCACTATCAGCAAAGCAGTCCCAAGGAGGGAAGCTCACTCGATATTACTCTCTATTCAAGTTTTCCTAAGATAAGGAATATGTTAAATTATGCTTAAAACCTACTTCCATATAAGTTTAAGCCAAAAGATTATTTTTCATAATATAATCCACTTAGGCTTTGTCACTTTTCCAAATCTTCCTAGTGGAGTCGCTAGTTGTGAGGCCTCGTCCAAGCGGCCCACAGGATCTTCCAGTACGTCCCCAAACTTGCGGCTTGAAGGAAACCAACCACGAGAGTCGAATTGCGAATGGCGTTGTAGATTATGGCTAGGTCCCACATTTGTTCATCCACATGTGTTCGTTGGCATACACATGTTGTGTAAAGTGTACTGAGTCGCCACTTAATACTTTAAGAAAATAGTTTTTCTATGGTGATCAAGAAACCATTTGAATTAACTACAGTTTTAGAAATAAAATGTTTTAGCAAAATTTAGGAAAAGACTGTTCTTTTAAACTAAAAGGGGTATAGGGATTTATGATCTAATAAAACAATTTTTATGAAAATAGTTTTTACCATTTTATATAACAACTTTTGACTTA